>NJRQ01000114.1:483708-510871 GCA_003063805.1 Aphaenogaster ashmeadi | reverse complement strand
TTTTCGGGATCCGAGTTTCGGAGTTTGACGGCGCGTGCAAGCTAAACGACTGACTTGACGATAAATGTTGTTCGGATAATTATTGTAGATAATTTTACGGTCTACAAAAAAGGTACGTATAGTTTGTTACCCTATCTTGCTTAGTTTTCCAGATATTTGAGAAAAAACAAAAAAAGTCGCGCTTTTTGTTTATAACATTGTTAATAACTTTTTATTCCCCGTTAATTTTGCGAAGCAAAATAAATCCCACTTATAGCACCTCAAACCGAAGCGATTCATGGTGGTTGCAGCCTGTGAAGACTAATTGGAAGGTTAACCCCCTAAGTGGCCCTAAGTTAGTCTAATATGACTGACCTAGTATAAATTTCAAATTATATGTATTCTAATTCTAGAAGTAACATTTTGAATCATGCCTCCCCCCTGGAATCAGCAAAAAATTAAACATTTGTTCTCCCTTTGAATAAAGGAAGGGCAAAGTTGTGCTAACTTTGCCAATCTCTGCCCTAATCCGTTAGGTGTATAATTTTCAACAAAAGGTGTATAAATTTCAAATTATAAGTATTCTAATTCTAGAAGTAACATTTTGAATCATGCCTCCCCCCTGGAATCAGCAAAAAATTAAACATTTGCTCTCCCTTTGAATAAAGAAAGGGCAAAGTTGTGCTAACTTTGCCAATCTCCGCCCTAATCCGTACGATTAGGTGTATAATTTTCAACAAAAGGTGTATAAATTTCAAATTATAAATATTCTAATTCTGGAAGTATAACATTTTGAATCAAACCCCCCCTCCCCTGGGAAAAATCCTGCGGACGCCCTTACTCGCGAATATGCCTCCCATTTTCCCTTTCCCCTCGCGGGGGTGTGATATCGAAAGCCGCATGCATTAACGATTCGCAGGCCGTGTGGGTGTACGTCGTCAGCCTGCCTGTGATAATAATCAATTCTCCACGCCACAAAATACCGTCCGCACCGAAGACGATGACGACGCTCGACAGCGCCGGTACGGGCCTCTTCGTCATCGGCCTGCTGGCCGAGACCTACGCTGATCTGCAGAAGTTCGCTTTCAAACAGGACCCGGTGAACAATGGAAAATGGTGCAACGACGGTAAGATATCACCCTTTGCACGGAAAGAACGGTTTTGCTGAAATATCTAAAAATTTGGCCAGACACAGATCTGAAAATAATTTATTAGACCATCAAAAATAACTATGTACGACACTCAAACATGATAATAATACTGCAAAAAGTTTTGATATTCTAGCAACTATTTTGGGCATCCTACATAATTATTTTGATGACAAAATTATTTTCAGATCTGTATCTGGCCAAATTTCAGCAAAACCATTCTTTCCGTATCATTATATCAAAAAATACTTGTGCAGAGCTCCGTTAAGTCTTTTATACTGCCCGAATAAAATTTTGCTGAATAAAATAATCGTTTATACGATTTCATTAATAAGGCAAGTTCTGTTATATAAAGTTCGTCAAATATGATTTCATCAGAAGAACACATGTAATGAAATAAATCCTTGGATAAAAAGCACACATACGAAACTCGTAATTATACATCTTTAAATAATATTAATAATATTTTAAAATTATTATCAGAAAAAATAAGAATAACGAAAAGATAGAACCGTACGAAATCAATTGGAAGTTTAAAAATGCAACGTGAACGTATCGAAAGGGCCGCGTCCATTTTCTATGGGTTTCTTCACGAACGGTTTTGTTATTATTAGGGCGTGGAAGTTCCTGAGGTTTCACAACGAGCCATTATACATCGGAGATGTATATTTCCTTTACAACGTCGACAGAATAGAACGGAAGTTTCGTTTAGATTAAACGGCTCTACGCGAATCGTGTCGCGTCAAACATCGACCTGAAAAGGCTTGCTAGAAAACCCGACAAACTTGTTTGCGTTTTACTTATTGCCTGGTTTCAATTAATTCGATAACATTATTTATCTTTTTTTCTGTTGAGGACAATTATCATTTACAAGTTAACGTTTCTAGGACTTTGGAGGCTCTCCCGGCATCCAAATTATTTCGGCGAGATCGTTGTCTGGTGGGGGATATTCATAATATCCTTAAACGTTATCGAAGGAGCGGAATGGGTCGCTATCGCATCTCCGATCTTCACGACGCTTATTATCTTATTCCTATCGGGGATGCCGTTATTGGAAAAGGCGTCGGATGAGAGATACCGGGAGTAAGTATCGCAGAAGTGCATTGACAATTGTCGCGAGCCTAAAAAGGAATAACATTCTTTCAGCAAACAGTTTAGTATAAAATCAAAATAAATGTGCATGTATGTACTTTCATGTATTAATCTATTAATGTTAATTTTCATCAATGTAGATTAACTTTAATCTCGGTTTAACTCTTTATCCTTTTCTAATTCTTAGAACTAGAAAAAGATAAAGAATAAGTTGAACCGAGAGATTAAAGTTAATCTTCATTGTTGGAAATAAACATAAGAGAAGTCGAAATCTCAACGTAATCCGATAGATATAATAATTGAAAGACAGATTAAAAGGAAATTATTTACATTTTTGTTTTATAGTTTTTGACAAAAAAAAAGTATTAATGAATACCGATGTATGCTCTATTGTAAATTCGTATGACTATCCATGTTTCAATATTCTGCAAACGTTTCCAGTAACGCGGAGTATCGCTACTACAAGCAATCCACGTCGCCGTTAATACCGATACCACCGGCTATCTACGTCGAGGTGCCGCGCTTCCTCAAATTCATTATGTGCTGCGAATTCCCGTTGTACGATTCTCTGGATGTGAAACCGAGATCGGCCGTCACCGAATCAACGTCCATCAGCCTCGCCGCGTCCACGTAGCTATAGCCACACGCCGGACGTCCGAATTCCGAGTCCGGCGTGCAGTCGACGGCAACAGCTACGACCAGTACAGCCTTCTGAACGTTACCTTGCCTCTCCACGGTACCAAGAACCCCGTCTGAATCCACTGACAAGAACACAAATTCAACGGCCGAATCATAATTCCCAGTCCAATGTTTTCTCAAGCACGATATCGGCAACTCGAGACGTCATACGAAACTGTACTTGGTCGAGCAAGTTCGGTATGTGGGAACCGTTTAGAGCAGAATCACTCTTCAGGATGGAAAGGCTTAAAAGTATTATTATTTTTGTAACTAAAAGAACTTTACGCCTTCCCGGCCTTACGCCTTAGGCGTAAACGGTACCGGCGACTTTTCGTACAGAATCGAATGATGAGATGAACAAAGAAAATTATTTTTGTAGCAAGGTTATATGGGTACCAATGTAAAAGTAGCTTATCGACCAATTCGAGCATCGTTCCTGTACGGCAAGTCGACGGTAACGATTCGATTAGCGATTTTATTTATGTACGTATTTAAGCTCTTATTTTAGATACAAGGAGAAAGATTGGAGATGATATATAATTTGTATATCCTAAATAATATCCAGGCTTAAAAGAAAAACCTCTTAAAGAGCATCACTACTACTTCAATTACTCAACCGCTACCCGTATTTTAAATTGCATAAATGAATAATATATATCGTTCCAAGAGAGTAGTTTCTTGCGGAAATAAATTAGGCAGCCGTTTACCGTACTCGGTGTCAACTAATAAAAAAAGTAAGTGTCTTAAATATTGCAGAAACGAAATTTAAAGCGAGATTTTAATGTAATACGGATAAGACGACGTAGCTCGTTTTTGAAACTAATAGCAATTTATAAAGTCGATCTGTAGTGGTTGGCGGTTGATACTGTTGGTTTGTTAAAGGTAAAATAATTGGCAGAAATCCAGAGATCGAAGAGAAACGGAAATGTGTGTGTGTGCGTGCGTGTGTGTACAGTATCTCGATTCTCGCAACTCGGCAGCGAGTTTACGGAATGAGCAATATTTATCGCCAGAAGACGTCAGGCGAGCGTAATAAAACAGTCACGTTTACATTTCACTTCGCTATCACAATCACTATCCATTCCGTATTAGTATATCATATAGGATGCTTATGAAAGAAATTTTAGATGCAATACGAACGTGATACGTCTACGCGTTCCAATTTTTGTTCCGAGGCTTTCGATCGAATTACCAAGTCATAGCAATATCGAACATATCTCTGTGCCGAATAGCTGTCTTCAGAATACGAAATAAAAATGAACTTCGAAAGAAACCTATAAAAGCATACGTAGGGATAACGAAAATTACGACGCGTATAAAACGAATTTCTCGTGAATAAACGATTCAAATGTTACTTCTCGATACTTTACTGTTACGTATGTCTTCAAAAGTTTAGATAATAAATAATTATTGATCCTGATTTGGGATTATTGATTGACCCGCCCTCTCCTTCTGTATTATACGATTTGATCGCATCAAATGCATATTATATAATTATAATATATTATATTATTTATATATATTATATATATATGAGATTATATAATATATTATACTATATTTTTTAAATACGGTTTGAAGAGATTTTGACGACAGATCGCAATAAACGCCGACAGATTACATAAAGTTCGCTTCATATTTATAAACACATTTTATTTGTTCGTATGTATATCGTTAATAAATGGTGATATAATAATGACAATGAAATGTATAGCGCCGAGCATAAAACGAGCAGTCATATTATAATAATTATTAATATTCCTCTTATAATAATCTTACTGTATTGAGTGGGCCTACCTACTGTGCTTGCAACGTTATGGTCTCTCTTGTCCAAATGTTTCTTCCATTCTCTAATTTATATTATTTATTCGCACGTAATAATCCATAATAATATGTAACCACAGGTGAAAACATATGCGCCGTCCTAAGTATAAACAGCATCATCCACTAATCTTTTTTTTCCAGTTTTCCTTTACGTGATCATATATATATATGTGTATGTATATATATATATATAATCGTTATCAATAATATAGTAAGCTACTTAAATGTAATATATCTCGTGTCTTCTCGTGGAATATGTCCAGCTGCCGTAGAAAAACTACGCAGCCGCTACGCAGTTCGTAGAAAAAACTTCAATTCCCGTTATACATCAAATTGTCGATTTTCGATGCGTGAAAGACACTTTGTATTACGCAAGGTAATATTTTTTTTTTCCTTAACACGTCCGAAAAATCGTTATCAATAAAATACGTGGGCAGCACAGCGTTTTGAGTACCAAGGGAAAAGAGATCAAAACATTACCTGTGCCTCTTCGCTAAAAGAAAGGAAAGGAAGTAAGAGGAGGAAAACAAGAGCTTGGAGGGAGCAAGGAATGGTGGATAAGGGGGACGAAATATTACGACTCTGCTATACACGAATGGCATCTTCCTCGCGTATCTAAGTCCGACTGCATTCGCGCGCGTCTACGTAATACATATACTATAATATACAAATAATAGATAATAATGTGCCGTCCATCGCTTATCGCGGTTCCTTACCCGTCGTTTTGTCTAAAAAAGATGATCGTCGCGAGAAAGGACTGCAAAAGCAAGTATATCGTATAATCCGTACGAAATATAGGAATGAGCGGTCGTCATTAAAGTAAAAAAATTCGATCGCACGCGCTTTGAGATGATGCTGAAATGCAAACGGGATTTGCGACCGGACAGAGGAGCGGATCGAACTACTTTTTCCGTACGGTCCGTCAATTCCATTTGCATTCTACATTAGGCTGTCTGAGGACGTCCGTTGCTAGCTGGTCAATTGGCGTGACTCGACTCTCGATTCGATTGTTAAAAGAACGTGCGAGAGAGAGAAGTAATTCAGTCAATCGATGACCTAACATTTGTTTTCACATGGACATCGGATTTCCCTTCCTCCTATCGTTATTACGATTAGCATTAATATTATTATTGTTGTCACATCCTTATTAATATTATCGTTATTTTAACATTAGAATTATCGTTAGCGTTATCGTAATGAAAATCGCGGATCGCGTCGATGAACCGGCTACGAGACGCAACGGTGCTTCCTCAGATGGTTTCAACAGACAATCTCTCAATGATACGTCGTAAAAAATCTCGTTATTACAAAATCTTTTAGAAACGTCATTTAACACGAAAGTAAAAGCGAAAATAAAACGCGCGATACACGTATGAACGTATTAAAAAAGGAAATTAACACGAGCTAAATTAAAGAGAAGAATTGCGTTACGTTGCGCGCAGGACGCAAGGTAACTTATGCACAGCAAGGATCATTGAGAGAAGCGAAGTAGGACGCTGTTCGCCTTAGAAGGCGGGGATCGGTATGCCCGGTTCGCGCGACCCTACCCTCGCTTCTTCTTCTCTTCCTCTTCTCCCGTAACTACTTCTATCTTATAGCGTAACGCTATATTGCATTTGGCCACTGTCGACAAAGACCCCAGCTGCGTCAGACTATTGCAGTTCGTATATTGCAATCCTACGTTTCTAATGACTTATGAGATAGCCCCGTTTTTTTCGTTTGTCCTTAGCAGAGCAGAGAAAGGGCGTGTGGGTTAGAGAATAGTCGATCCGGTCGTGTGTGTTTCGAGTGTGTCAATGTGAAGTAACGCGTGATGCGCATTGAACGTATATAAACGAAGTATTAACATTATACATGAGTCTATTAATATCTATACGTATAAGTAGAGAGCTCTAGTCCCAAACCTCATCTCTCTCTTTTTTGCTTTCTCTCTTACACACACGCATACACGCTCTCTTTCTCCATCTCTCTCTCTTTCATTCTTTCTCTCCTTCTTTCTTTCTCCTTTTCTCTCCAACACGCAATCTTTCACTTCCGGCAACTCCCTTCCCTCGTCATCATTCTGTACGTGCTTTCTACATCGTCCTCGTCTCCGTCGTCGTTCACATTCACGCTACCACGCATACGCATACACACACTCTTACCATCAACTATCCCTCTCTCTCTCTCTCTTTCTCTCTATTTTTATTCATTCGCCAATATACCTTCGCGACTCTTCGCCTTTAAATCCTTGAAACGACTTATTACTTCCCTTTACAACGAGAGACCGCTTATTTGCCGTCCTTCTCTTTTTCTTTGTTCTCGTCAACTTCCTTGTCTTTCTCGACTTCCTTCTCCTCTTTGTCCGCCTTCTCCTTGTCGCCCTCTTTCTCCTCCTTGGACTCTTTGGACTCCTTCGCCTCTTCCTTGCCCTCCTTCTCCTCCTGCTTCTCGGGCTTCGGCAGATGCGTGTTCATGTCCAGGCTAGAGCAGATCTCGTCCCAATCCGGGAAACATCGTTCTTTAACGCGCGAGCAATGCCCGACCAAGTTGGGACAGTTCTCGACCATGTAGTCTCGCAGGCTGTACGGCGTGTCTTTGTCGATGTACAGGATTTGAGCGAGATGCGCGAATGCTACCACGTCCATCTGCACAAACCCAAACAGATCCCCACCGAGGTTCCAATTATATAGATTGCCGAAATTGTAATCTATAATCTATATCTTCTATCAATCTTTTGCGTTGGAACAAACATAATTGCAAATCAACGTAACTAACGCTGCGTGATTTTACAGATAGCTTTTGTTACAAACTGTATTTAAAGATAATTTTTTCCATACGTTCCATTTCAGGCAAATATAAATATCCGTACGTCCAATTCGCGTAGGAAGATATAAATAGCTCCTACGCAAAATATAAAATAAAATATAAAATCGGATTGCAAAAGGAAATTAATTTGTCATGTCAACGCAACGATTGAAACGTATTTATATTATTTTATAATATTTTATAATATTTATATTATTTTACAATATAAATTTTAACATGAAAAACAGTAAACAGATAAATAAATATGCACCCACAAAAAACAGTTTATATAATCATAAAAAAATAATAGAAATAATATTTGACATTTTGATGGTTCAGTTTAAAAAGCTAACAGTACAAGATTGATCGCTCGAGAAATTATATTATTGTTTAAATATTCAAGTTCTAATATTAAATGAGATATTTTGATCTGTTTGTTTTCCTAAAGTTTAGTTAATTAAAACCAATTAATTTTTAATCGATCGGGTCTGGAAAACCATCAATTCGAACCAATAATTGTTATTTGCTCAGGCCGGTGTCCAATATCTGTGCGATAACTGAAGCTTTTTCGCTGCGACGTCCAGCGAGAGCACTATTTTACCACAAGCAACACTGGTTTTCACCGATATTATCTTCATTATCTTCTCGGCATCAGAGATTACAAGTAACTGAAACTATTATTTACACAGCGGACCAAATGCCACACTAGAACGTACTACCGCGGTACATAACGCGAAACCTCTTGACACGTTGCTATAGGCAACGTGTTAACGGATTTAATGACACTTACGGTAGTCGGCTCATCCCCGAAGAAGAAGGGCTTGTCGGCGAGTGTGTCCGAGAGCACCTTGAGATCGGTGCAGCCGAATTGGGACACCTCCTCGGGACTGTGCACGCCCATTCCCTGAGCCTTCACTTTCCTCGCGCCCTGCAACCAATCCAACTACCATCTCACTACAAATGGTCACGATATTTTGTTCTACGATTGCGCTTTCCTTGTCTCGATACTACCTCTAGCTAGCACATTCATAGCACATTTATGGCCGCAAGCGCAATTTATGCACTCTAAGCGAATACTATGAATGATTCTGGAGATAGCATGAAATAACATTGTGATAACGTGTAAGTAGCGAAACTTGGTCGAAGTAAAATTCAAAGGAAAATATCATTTCGGAAATCGATTTGTTTTAGCGGATATCCAATGAGGTTTGTACCTTGTTTTAATAAACTTGCATTTCACAGTCATCCTTATATTCCATATTATTAACGCCCAGATAAAAACCTCGACCAGGACTCAACTAGGTGAGCTTTAAAATGATCGCTGATGAGACTGGCTACTCGAGGCATATATTTTAATACTGGGAGAAATGTGCAGTGACAAAACTACAGTCAGTATTTACACGAATGCAAACTAGCATAATGTGAGTGGTACATGCATGGCTAAATCGAAAAACGCGAACATACGAAATCGTGCGGTCGCGACAAATAAATGAGAGAAGGTCGAGGGAAAATTATTTTTGCATACAGCATGACCTTGGTTTGCATAACGATGGAAATAATGTGGAATATAATTATGAAAATATGCAAATAAATTGCACGAAAATACGTATGGATGCGAATAAATCATTAGAATTGAATGATCAGAAATTGTGAAAACGTGAATTGTCATTCAGTGATTTCTAACGTCCAAGTTATATGCTAGGTCACACCGAAATCACACGGCGAACGACAAGCGAAACTTACCTTGCGTCCGAACGTGAGCTTGAAGAAGAAGTTCAGAATAGCGTTCGGGATACGTGATCCCAGGGCGAGCTGCAGATTGACTTTGTAGCCCTTCAGCACCTGATCCAGATTCTTCGTGCGCCAGCACGCGACAACCCAGACAAGGTGGTTCTCGATCATCGATATCATGGCGTGGGAGACGCTTCGCTGCTCGGACGTGAGACCGGCGTCCAGGTCCTTGCCGAATTTCTGGCTCAGTTCCCGCAGGATGATGGTGCTGTCCGCAATCTCCTCGCCATTCAGCTCGACGAACGGCAGCTGGCCCTTCTTGGAGCGGAATTTCATCTTGTGGTCAACATTCTGGAAACAACCGAATAAGTTAGTCCTTTGTCAAAGCAACAATATAATAAGAAAATACATAATATATTACACAATATATTATATATAATAATATACCTATATATAAATATATATAATATAATATATAACTATATATAAATTTATTATATAAATAAATTATATAAATATAAAATTATTATATAAGATTATATATATTATAATATAATATACAATAAAATTAAATTGCGATAGGGATGGCTAAATATCGAAAAAATACTGAAATAATAACTTTAATTTCGTGCAATCCAATGTAAAATAAAAGCTTATATTTGGATGCATCGTGTTTTATCCCTTTCTATAGTTCCGCAGTTTGGTTCCTATTAAATCGTAACGCGTGAAATTCCGCTTTCAACTCGAACAATTCAGGATCAAATCACGGTGAGAGCAGCCTGGAATAAAGGCATCCCAGATTGATCGATAATAATTGTTTGTAATTATTATTCTGTATTGTAAAGCGAAATGCTGTGAAACGTACACTCTATTGCGACTCTTCCGTAATAAATAACGTCGCACCGAGACGTACAAGGCATACCTACACTCTCGCGAGGCACATGCTCTATTTATAGACGTATATACCGCGTTAAACGCGTAAGTGGGATATCGTGGCTTTCACAGGTGAATCAGCTTATTACATGTAATCTGCGAACGTTTCACGCGTTGATATACGGGGTGTCTCGGAATCACCGTTCGACCGATAAAAAATTCTTCGATGAATTTAGAACGTTTTCTCTTTAACAATTATCTTTGCTGTTGGGCATAAACTTTTCGTTACCAACTCAAATAGTTTTGAATTAAATTTCTGTCAAAATAAAATCTTTCTTAATTGAAAAACAAGATTTCGTATCAATTATATTCATACGGTTGAAATTTAATTTGTGGAAAGTGCTCTTTCGGCGAGAAGTAATTTCCCCAGTTTGCCGAAAGATTCTCGTCGGCATAAAATTGATTTCAAATTCATTAATCTGCTATTGCCGGGAAAGAATGTGAGAAACTTGAACTTAAATTTGTAATTTAAAATATAGTGTGCATAAAAATAAAATAGATTCCATCCCAGTACTCCAAATATTACTGCCACTTCTTGTTAATTCGAGAAAGATTAGATTTAAATGCCTATCTGTAACAAATATATAGTTTCCGCGACAGTTCGCTCATAACAGTATATATAATTACGTGTCGTAAATTAAAGTGTTTATCATCAGAATAGCAGTACAAGTGTCGTTAAACCTGCTAGGTGAGATTTCTGCGCGATACTTGGAGCAGCGTGCCTTCTCGTTCGCGCAATTTGCCATGTGGATCAAGTATCTCGCCGCTCGTGAAACACGGAGGGGTGGCACCTCCGGTCAAAGTCAAAGCGGGAAGAGCGGGTCCGCGTTGCCGTACAATAACGTCTCGCTCCGAAAACCGGCACACCCAGATGGAGATGAAACGGAACGGCAAATCGCACGGAAGTTCGTAAAAGGCGGGCGAGAGGGAAAACGGGGAAAAAAGGGATTAGGAGACGCGTGAGCGCGACGTGAGAAATACGGAGGAGCGGCGAAACGGGAGCTCGGGAGAGCGAGCTCGAAACGAACGAACGAACAAAAGGAGCACGGGTGCGCGGCGGGGGCCAATTACCGAGATCGGGTGTATACGAAAAGAAAAGGAAAGAAAGGGGAAGCGAGAGGAGGACCGCAATGCCGCGTGAAATTTAGCCGCGCCGGAGAAAGCGGCGTTATGCGCGCCGCGCGCGGACCGCGCGGGTCCGTCGACACGAGGAAGGAGGCAACGTACGTAGCCGGAGATCCATTGCTCCAGTTTTAACCCCTTCGGTCGGGCGCACGGCGGCCGAGATCGATGAGGGGCTGGGTATACAGCCGCGCATAATACGCGTTTGTCAGCTGTACGTACATACGGGGGGGCCGACCGAATGCCCGCGACGCGGCGCAAGCTGCCCGAATGAGTCATCCTTTTGCCGAGCCTCTCGTTCCCTCGATCGATCGTCCTCTGTTTCTTCGTTTTTTCTTTCGAATTTTTGCCGAATATTTATCGAATTCTGTGTATTGGCTCTCGTTATCTGACGCACGAGCGAAATTCTTTGTGAAAACCTTCAGCTCTCGCGAGGAAACACCGAGAAAAAATGTATGATATTTGGAACTATGATGATGTAGTTAATGATTATTATAGTTAGGAATATCATTTTTATAGTAAGCGTTACCATTTATGTTGGTGATAATTATAATATAGGTATAGTATAAGTGACGCATGTAAAATTTTTACCAATAATTATAATCATTTGAAGTAAAAATATAGTATTATTAGTATTAATAAGATAGAATATATGGAATGGTAAGAGAAATTAACTATTTTATATAGTCAATACAATTGGAATATTTGGCAGATATTGATACAGGTAACTATATTCTTAGCATGCTTCACTATGGTAATAACAAAGGAAATATGATGACTACAAATCTGCGTACACTCTGCTATATTTTGCATGTTTGAATGAACTATAAAAATATGTTTGAGACCAAAACTCACTATAAAATATAGTGAGATTATTGTTATTCCAATCATTTTTTTCCCTCGGTGAAGAAATGTGCATTGGCATTAATGATGCACTGAGAGAAAAAAAATGGTTGGAATAACAAGTAATCTCACTATATTTTATAGTATATCGTAACCATCATAAATCAGTATATGTCACCATAAATGTGGTAACACTATAAAAATGATATTCCTAACTAATAATCATTTACTATGTCATTGTAGTTTCAAATATCATACATTTTTCTCTGAGGCTCCCGATTTTACGGCTCTCGCTGTTCGCGTTATTCAGCCGAGCCGCTATTTCGATTTTTATCTACAACGTTGATAACGAAAAGTGGTCGCAGGGCGGGGTCATTTGCACCGAACGTTGCCCCGCGACTCGCCCTCATTCCGGCACATTTACGTCCCTGTTACGTCATGTTTATTATTTATCCGTTACATGTTTGATTCCGATATGATAACGATAATAACGAAGGCGAGGTCGGGGCGGGGTCGGGAGCGCTCAACGCCCATTGCCCTCGATAAAATGCACCGGCATCCCTATTACATCATGTTGTTATTTATCGGAATTTTTCGCGTTTTTCGAGAGAATGGCAGGCTCGATCAACTCCGGCTGATAATGATGATGAGGAAAAAGAATCCCGCTATGTTTACTTCTCACAATACAATACATTGGCATCTCTATTATATCGTATTTATGGAAATTCTTTACAGCCTTCATTCAAATTTTCATGGTATTTTCAAAGCGCAATTACATATTGTTTCAATATGTATTATCGAGTTGTTATTGAGTTATTATTGGGAGGAATCTTCTAAAAAAACCTTTTTATTAATAAGACCCACAGACGAAACTTAAAATACCAGAGAAAGTCTAATCGCTACCTCCGATAATCTCCGAAGGGGAGCTTCGTATTTTAGTTGGACCACCCTACGTAATCTATTAAAATCTCTTGCGAGGGTGCACCTTTTCGCACCTCCGCCCTCGAATCAACGCGTCCCCGTTACGTTCCGAGCGAGATACGTACTTCGCGTCTTCGATTCCAATTCATGAGGACGATAACGAGGAGAGTGGATCCACGGGGCGGGGTCGCCTGAAACGCTCGCGCTCGCTCGCTCGCTCGCTCGTTCGCTCGCGCGTTGCCGCTGTACGCGCGCGGAGGAGCCGAAAGAAGTGGACGAAGGGTGGCTAGCTGGATCGGTGCAGGCGCAAGGGAGGAGCGCGCGAGCGGAGGACGATGAACTCGCGCGGCGGCAGGCAGCTTCCGTCGCCTGGCAACGTCCCCACTTGGCCTCCCCCTCTCACCGCAGCGTCGACACATTGGCGCACGTACACACACACACACACACACACACACACAATCCACCCATATGCACACCCACTGCATTATGCGCACGTATGCGTGCACACGCATGCCTCACATATGCGCTGCACTCTGAGCTAGTGTGCGATGATTCTCTCTCTCTCTCTCTCGCTCGCACATATTCCCTCGTGCCCTTTCTCTCTCGCTCTTTCTTGTCCCCGTCATCGTCGTAGTCACCCTCGTTGATCGTAGTCGTGGCCGCCGTCGTTTGCGCTGATATTGATCGCGCGGGATGGTGCCGTGAACCGCCGCCGACGCCGCCGACGTCGCCGACGCCGTTTGCGCGACGTAAGGGCACACGCACGCATCTCGCCGAAAAATCCGTCTCGATCGCGGGATAGGGCAACAGTTCCGATGAAGGGAGACTGATAAAAAGAGGGAGAGGGGGAGGGCGGGGTGGCAGGAGCGGACCTGCATCTGTGTGGGGCACAGATGTGTCCAGGGTCAAAGTTCGGGACGCTATCGATTAGAGCTGGACCGTTTACGTTAGGTCCAGGTAAAGCGGGAGCGTCCGAACTGGCGTAGCATCGATCGCGTTTGATTACGTTCTATTTAGAGCGGAAGCCAAGGGTCTCTTTAAAGCCTTCTTGGAAAATTTGTGGGGCGCACCGGCCCTCGAAATTATGATATTAGAATCGGGCGAATTGCGAGCGGATTCTATCTCCCATACCGTCGCAATCAAGAGATAACTGATTAGTCAGATACGCGAGGTACAATTTTCAGGATTACTTCTAATTTTTCGGGTAGGAGTTTAATCTTTGTCTGCCTTACAGCGGATATTAAAACAAATTGCGCGAGATGCGCATACAAGAAACGTGCAGTCTATTGTTGACCAAAAAAGAACACAAGTAAAATGATATAACAAAGTAAAATTACCTTATAGGATTTTTTGTTTGCTCCGTTTTATAATTGTACATTCAAAAAGCAAAAATTAAATGCAAAGAGCAAATCTCATTGATCACAATATAATCTAACAATAAGCAATCGGTCATTTTATGAATTAAGATAGTCATTAATCTTAAAATTAATAAATCAAAGTAAATTATATTCGACAACAACTGGCCAAATTGATTAATTAGAAATATTCTTACTACGTTAGCGACCACAGGTTTTGGTTCATTTAACGAGCAGAATTTTAATAATTTTTGATACTAATAAGCATCTATAAGATCTTCCCTTCCCCGAAAACTGTAAAGAAATTATTGCGAAAAATATTACCTCAGTCAGGATTTGAACCTGGACCTCTCTACACTCCGGGCGAGCGTCGTACTAGTTCGGCCACTTAAAATTAATCTTATGAAAAAAAAAAAACAATATATTCTAATATATATTATACATAAATATATATGAATATATACTTAAAGCCTTAATATATATTTAATGAACATATATATTTAATACATCTTCTATATTCATATACTTTCTATAATCTTAAATTACACGGAAAGAGAATGGTTTTTTTTGTTGAAATATCTAAAAATTTGGCCAGATACAAATCTGAAAATAATTTTGTTGGATCATCAAAATAATTATGTAGGACGCCCAAAATAGTTGCTGGAATATCAAAACTTTTTGTAGCATTGTCATAATATTTGAGCGTTCCACGTAGTTACTTTTGATGGTCTAACAAAATTATTTTCAGATCTGTATCTGGCCAAATTTTTAGATATTTCAGCAAAACCGTTCTTTCCGTGTATTAAAACCATTCTCTCGTATGACCCTTTTTGAAAATTGAATATCTTTAATGGGAATCCTTAGGAGAATATCCCAAAGGGAAATTTCTACATCTGAAAACTCTGAATAGTTGACCGAGAGGCTGCAAATCAGCTTGGTCCATGCCACGCGACAATGCGCCGCGTCGCGCAATCTATGCATATATCCGATCCCTCATTCATCCTAATGGACCAGAAGCACACTGTTTCCACGCCGCGTTACGTCGCGTCGGTCGATGCGTTCCAACGCGACGGATGTCGCCGGAAGATTTGCATGTGTATGCCATGGACGTGCGTCGCGTGGCACGGTATAATTGGCTACTTACCGCTGTGCCCACTGCGCTGAGCGCACAGGCACACGTAAAATACCGATTTCACGAAACACACGCAATTTGCATCGTATACTGCCACGCGAGAACGCCAACCTATCATCGCCGTTTCGACATCGAATTCCTAGCCTTCGCGCGAAAGAAAATTCCTCTCTCGTCTTCTTCCTTTCGTCGCACGCCGCACCCTTCACTCGACTCTAATTCATTTATCGTTAATTTGAAAGAGTTAAAGAGATCCCGACCCAACGATCTCGGCTCGTCGAATCGTGCGATATCGAGAGCAAGGAAGAGATGAAAAAGAGTCACGACGATTCGAACAACCGAGGAGAAATTTATTGCCAATTTATTAAAGTACGAATTGTTCCGGAAGCACGCTCTCTTATAGCGACGAGAGGTCTCGTTCCGTTTCGTCAAAAATTGCTCGCACTCAAAAGTGACGATTTCAAGGTGTGTAGTAATAAAGGGATTTAACACGTTCGCCGTTCGTGCATCGCAATCGACATAATCGACCCCCGGTACATCGCGCGTGACGCACGAACGTCGAATATGCTAAGGCGCTTTTAACCGGTGGTGCGGAGATAAAAAAAAGAGGCGAGAGACGAGTTGAACACGCATAGTATCGCTTGGCGTGCCCGTAGTATCACCTCGCTTGGATCAAGTAGATCGCTGGCTCAGCTAACTTGGCAGATAATCCTTGGCTTCATCTCGCCTACTGTACTCAGAGTATTAGACAGCGAACGTAAATTAGCTAGACGAGTGTCACGCTTATGTTGAAAATCCCTCCCTTCTTACGACGAATTATCGTTCTTATCGTACGTCTTAAAAATAATATCCGTTTCTCTTTTATATCTTCTTTAAGACCGTGCTAAATCGACGGACTCTCCGCAGCGATAAATAACGATGTCCTTGGCGTATATTTTAAGCCAATCGTACATTTGAAATCAATCGAATGAAATAATAATTAAAAGTATTTTAAGGCAATCGTACATTTGAAATCAATTAAATAAAATAATTATTAAAATAATACACTGAGAGAAAAAAATGGTTCGAATAACAATAATCTCACTATATTTTATAGTGAATTTTGGACTCAAACATATTTTTATAGTTCATTTAAACATGCAAAATACAGCAGAGTGAACACAGATTTATATAGTCATTATATTTTCTTTGTTATTATTACCATGTGTATAGTAAAGGATGCTAAGAATATAGTTAATTGACTATATAAAATGGTTAACCATGTATCCTATATCTTATATTTTTACTTCAAATAATTATAATTATTGGTAAAAATTTTACATGGGTCACTTATATTATGCCTATATCGTAATTATCGCCAACATAAATGGTAACACTTACTATAAAAATAATATTCCTAACGTTCTAACTAATAATCATTTACTATGTCATTATATGTAGTTCCAAATATCATACACTTTTCTCTCACGTATATATCTAATTAAAAATTAAAATAATATATTCTTATCAAACAAATACTGGAAACTTTAACGCAGCTTTTTCAGACGTTTTTCTTTCTTCAAATCGTCAAAATGGGCGAACTGATTGTCCGATAACATGTGGTAACGTTGGATACTGCAATTAGACCGTGGATCGAAATAGGAAAGATCGAATCTCTCGATTTGTACGCCGAATGTGCGCGCGCGCGATCAATAAGCGCCGACGAATGCGAAATTGCACTCTTGTTTCAGTAATCAGTCAAATTGGGAGAAACACCACGCCTCGCATTCACGGACGGTGAATTATCTCGACATTTAACCCGTTGTTTCCTCGAGCGTGGCACCGTAAAGTCGCACAATGGGGCCCGTTCACGTCGCGTAAACTATCTTACGAAACACGATAACCGCGTCGATATCCTTCCATGCAACAAATAGCTCCGGGTAGCTCGTCCGAGGCCAAGAGAAGCTTCTCAACGCTGCCCGGTTTCGAAAACGGAATTATATGGTATAACGGGAACAGATTTACGTTGCTTCTCCATTTTTTGCGAAACAAACTGCATAACTGTTAAAAATATAATTTTCAACACATAAGAGAGTAAAGAACCATAAATAATCCATCAATAAACCGTAGACAGATATGATCAATTATAAAGCAGTTAAAAGTCTTCGAAAATATTTTCATATTAATATTTTAAATTATATCTTTTTCTAAGTAATTTAAAGTTTGTTGATACTCCGTTTATATATATAAACTTCATGAATTTTCAAAGGAGATTTAACTTGCTGCTATTTATTAAAAACCGAAAGTAATTATTTCCAATTAATTGCAATTAAACTCATATACCACAAATACATATCTCACGTTTTTGCATATAATCTGAAGAATCCAAGAGTTATATTCCAGATATTTACTATACAACATTTGTGTTGTGCTGCTCGCGACGTCATTTCTTTTCGTATCTAATTATATCGTGGGCAGATAAGAATTCTAAGAGTTCAACTACTCCGTACAATAGTCTACGAAGAGATATGCAAATCGATTTATTGCACCAGCTTCTTTATTATGACACGTTTATTGCCGGCGTCGTTACGAGTAATTGCGATTGCGGCATCGCCGTCATCAAAACCGAACTGTATTGAACAAAGGTAGAGATAAAAAGAGAGAAAGGGAGAAAGAGTGTGTTTTGTGCGAGGGGGAAAAAGCGATATCGCAAGAAGCGCAAGCACAGTCTCGGAACATTCGGGGACGACGCGCGCAGATCGGCGAGCGTCGTCTATTTTTCTATGGAGTGCAATGAACCCCCGTCCTCTCGCCATTCCGCCGGGCCCGGCGTGACGGAATGAATTTCTCGCGGTCGAGGAATGTCAAACAGAGGACGGGAGGAGAGAGGGAGGGAAAGATGAAAGAGAAACGACCGCGAAGTCGAAGTGAGAGAGACCTCCCCCCCTTGCGCCGCGGTGCGTTCCTCGGCGCGGCGTCGATAAGATAAGCCGTAATGAGGTTCAATTGGAAGATTAATTAATTAAAACCCACGGCGAAGGAGTTAAATTGGACGATATTGCGGACGGTATGCAGGCACGTCGCGCTGTTGCTGCCGTTACTGTCGTTGCTGCCGTTACTGTCGTTGCTGTCGTTGCTGCCGTTGCTGCTACTGGATCAGCGACAGGAGCGAGAACGCGAACCCGGGCGTGTACGAGATGGGCGGCCTGCCGCGCGCGCGAGATGGAGGCGAGCGAGAAAAGAGAGAAAGAGAGAGAGAGAGAGAGAAGGAGAGAGAAAAAGAGAGACGAGGGCGCGAGGGATTTACAGCTGCCGGGATACGGAGACCCGTAATTATGTTGCGGCTGGCCTCGGCGCGCGGCGCGTTGACGAACGCGAGGCGTTTCTCAGCGGCGTCAAGCCCGCGACTCCGGAACGCTTCGTTACACGACGCTTCCCTCGCCTTCTCGAGAGATGTACGCTTATAATTTCGCAATGTTAGCCAGGTACGGTCGGGACACTCCGGAGCACGGTATGGAATTAGCTAAACGGTATTAGTTAACGAATTTAAACGGACGAAACGGCCAATAATGAGCGAAACAGATGTAATTTTCGAATAAATTTGTATTTGTCCAAACTTAAAATAAATGGAACGTTTCTCGACTTCATTGAGTCCTGTGTATTTAATCTAAATCTCTGATGGGCTGTGCGGATGCCCGATATTTTCCTGTGACATCAATTTTACGCAAAAAAAATTCTATACTTCTCGCTTATGAAACGAGCTATTAATCGTTAACATTGTCAGTACCATAATAATCCCATGTTCATTTATAGAACTTGTTTCAGTACAGATAGATTTTAAATCAGATTTTAATTAAATTCGATAATTACGCTTCTCCATTATTTTAAAATTTAAACCCAATTTATTTTAAAAATATGATTTTTTAAATAGGTACCGTTTCTATTTATAAAATTTTATTGTTTTCGAACGTGAATTTACTTTGTGTTAAAAAAAAAGTGGAATTAATAAAGTGGATATGAGGGAAAGGGGAGAAATGTTTAAGAGCGTATAAATTTGTCAGTTAATCGAATTCTAGCCAAAAACTTAAGACATAACTTTTGCCGTTAGAATTACACCGAGGAAGTATCCAATCGTACTCTCAATAAAGTTATACGATTCTTAGAAGATTAATAAATTATATCGCCGCGGGGCTCGTTAAACGCCTTCGTGTGTAAGAACCTTCGATATTTTTTTCCTAGAATACTGCGCCCTGACAACTCGTGAAATAATTACGGAGCGCGCTCTCGGAAAATACGGCGGACGCGAGCGGACGCGCGGCGCGTTACGATTCCGCTCCGTAACGAGAAGGAGAGAAGAGAGAGGAGGACAATCGCATTTCCAGGGCGGGCAATCTTGTCACCGACTAATGGAATGTAATAGAACGCTTGCCAGTCACCGCCTTGCCCTCTCGCCGTCCTTCTCGTTCCCGTCGCGTCTTCTCCCCTTCTGCCATCCGTTTTCGCTCGCCTCCTCGTGTGCCTCCGACGCATCCGCAGACTTTTCTCTTTGTCCACGCGCTTTGTTCTTGTTGCGAGAGATACGCGCGCGAAAGAGAGAGCGTGACTGAGGTCTTTGGTCGCTATTTTAAGAGATGCGCTCCTGCCCCCGCATTTATTTCCGCCGCTTTTATTTCTATATATGCCGACGTACTTGAAATTAGACAGCTGGCGCGCCGTAAAAATCTCGCGGCGCAAGAGGATCGACTCGCGCTTCGAACCACCGCGGCGGTTGTCTCTTGTCTACGCATCTCGCGACAACGCTAATTAAATGTGCCGATGTTATGACTAACTGCTCTGACGACTCCAGCTACTTTACAATCCTTAGTTGTGGAAATAATTTACTCCCGCTGCTCGAGAAGAAGAAAGAAAGGGGAAAGAAAGAGATACGGTTCTTAAGTTTTGTTTGGAAATGCTAGGAATGCACTTAATCTTTGTAAAATCTAATAAATGTAACAAATTTTTACGAGGATAAAACAATGGCAATAAGAGCCAAGCGCAGTAATTAGGGCGTATAAATAATTTATTTTAAAAATCAAGAGAACTTTAACGATAAAGTCCTTAATACATATAGCGCACTTAATCTTATTGCCATTGTTTTATTCTCGTATGAATTTGTATAGAGCCTATATAACTGCATTATTGATTAACATATTTTATTTCTAGGAGATGTCTACGTAATATAGCTCGATATATGAATATATTCATGCGCATGTTTTATAAATTTTCTTGCTCCCTCTTTCTTATTCTTATCTCTCTGTTTCTCTATCGTATTTTATTGTGATTTATTGACAGTAGCGTTGCGGAAGGATTAAAACTTGATAAAAATGAGCGATTATGAACAGAAAAGGAGTAACGGTAAATAATTATCTCGTATATCACAAACTGAAATTGGAAGGGACGAATCAGCGACGAATGATAACTACGATGTCATTCGAAAATGCTGCGCTCGAATTTTTAACATATCTCGTAACGTATATCTCGTTCACAGCTGCGAAAGACGACAATTTAACTAGCTTGCATCTAGACTTCGAAGAATGAAATACAAGTAGCGAAAAAGGCGAAATTTGATACGCAGCACATAAAAGTCTTTTCTTCATATAATATTTTATATGGTTTATATTACGCTGGTAAATATTCGTATGTATCAACAAATACATTTTCTTGCTACGTAATTAATTTATCCTAATATCAAACCGTTAAAATATACCGACATTCCGCTTTTACTAAATCGGGCTTTAAAGGCGAGTCTTTTCACGAGTTTTAGATTTATGTCTCCTTCGAAAGAAACTTAGAAAGAAACTTAGGGAGAAACTGTAGACAATAGCGAAGGACGAGGCATGTAATAAAAATTATATTTAGAAACCGTTCGTTACCGCAATGCGAGTTACGTGCTGTATTGTTCGGGGTCTCGATCGTGACTGACTTACTCTGGTAACAATAACGGCGCTCCGATAAGAATAACCAGCCGCGATAATAACATTAAAGAAAATTCAAATACTTATTACAGAATAAATAAGTACTTGCACAAAAAATTACAAAAAAAGCATCTTGTAATCTTAGACTGTATTTCTTTTTATCGAAAGGAATTCAAATATATCTTCGGAGATAAGAACCGCGTACATCGTAGAGTACGTTATACAGAAGATAAATTTCCTACTACGTACAATTTTTACTTTTTTGCTCCACTGAATCGCGTGATACAAGTAACAGACACGAGCTAGGTATGTCGTATTTCACGCGCAGTTAGTACGCCCCAAGAACAATGTGCACATTGTTCGTGTATGTGTGCACAAACTCTGTACACGTAATTTGCATGAGCCATCGCTTGCAAATCTTTTACTGCGTCTCTGGAATCATGCAAGTTTAGAACAATGGCAATGGAGAAGATAAACAGGCGGTAATAGACGCACAATAGAGAATCCGGGTTATCGAAACAGAATTTCGAAGCCATATTAATTTACCAACACGCCATACGGAATCGTATATAAAATAACAGTGTCCGATTTCTGTCTTCATATTTCGTGGATGTCCGATAAAACGAGAATAGTAGTCGGCGAGATTCGAGCTGCAGATACGACGCAGCGTTGACATCTATAAATAAGCATGTGGACAGAATGCAATATTGAAGATTTGCCGACCCAATGTTATATTTCGAGCGAGGTCTATGGAAAATCGATCGCTTCCAGTTAGACCTCTCTTTAGGAATTCTCAGAAATTTTGCGAGCCAGGTCACACTTTATTACCGTGATACCTTTTCGGTATGAACACGTGTACGTCGTGTCTCGAATCCGAAAGTCCTTCAAAAGAGGATCCCCGTGGAGCCTCAAGACCACCCAGGGGATAGCTTTATCGCAAGTTTGTCCTTATCGGAACGTTCCCCTTCGGAATCATCGTTCCCATAGAATCCTGTTCTCGCTCCGTTTTGCGATACGAATGATAATCGATGCGAAAAATGCGGGAACAATACACATTTTACCTTCGGAAATATCGCTCGAAGATTTACGACTTGGTCGTACAATACACTTTCGACGAAACGTTACTGGAAAAACGCTACCGAGAAGCGGTTTGTAACGCTCGTTGGCAACGATGATGCGCCAGGTGCGCGGACTTTCGTGCATCTGAAATGTCGAGCTACTCGGGCTCACCTGTACCGTGGGTAATATCGCGTAACGGGATCGATAATATCGAGGAGCTATCGCGTTACACGGATTGCGGATGAGGTACGGACGCGTGTCGCGCATGTGGTGTTGTTATAGCGTATACTGCGTATTTGAGAAAATGCGAGCGAGAGTCTCATGTCGCACGGCGACGAATCTGTGAAGTTAGCGCGACATTCTACTAATATAAAAAGAAAGTTAGAGTTCCAGTAGCACTTTTCATAGTTCTACAGTTCCTTATAAAAATAAAAAAAGTTCCGCATTTTTTATAGCAAAAAACCAAAAATGAAAAATGTCATGCTAACTTCGCGAATCTAGCACAACACCTCCCCCTCTAAAGTACAAGAAAACAATAAATATTAACACTTTTGATAACAGTTACCGTTAGTTCTACTCGAGTTCCACCATTGAGTGTAGTAGTGTAGTTTGAAAACAAAATTCCAATTACCAATTTTTCATACACTTTAAATATTACACCCAGCACGACACTTGGAGAAAAAGTGTCGTGCTTGCTCCAAAGATTAAACAATTATTTTCAAATATGTAGCCGCCGGAACTCTGCTTAAAAATAACACAGAACTCTGCTAGAACTAACGAGAACTGTCGCTAGAACCGCGGGAAATAATCAGCACGACACTTTGTCTGCAAGTGTCGTGCTGGGTGTAATATTTAAAGAGTATGAAAAATTGGTAATTGTTGGAATTTTGTTTTCAAATTACCCTCAATGGTGGAACTCGAGCAGAACTAACGGAAACTGTTGCCAAAAGTGTTAATATTTATTGTTTTCTTGTACTTTAGAGAGGGAGGAGGGGTATCGTGCTAGATTCGCAAAGTTAGGACATTTTTCATTTTTGGTTTTTTGCTATAAAAAATGCGGAACTTTTTTTTATTTTTACAAGGAACTGTAGAACTATGAAAAGTGCTACTGGAACTCTAATTGTTTTTTTTTTTAAATATTAGTAGAATGTCGTGCTAACTTCACAGATCCCGATGAATCGAGGTTGCGCCATCGCGTTAAACGGCACAAAACACGAGAAATTACGTTATCGTATGTGAGTCGATCTGGTGTGTAACAGATAACATAAATACGATATTTCCCATTAAGACAAGATAAGATCGGTAGTTGTTGACACATTCCTCTGTGGAACATTCATGGTCACGTTCATTTTAATAACGCAATCTCTCGAGATTGTATATTCCTACATTCAGTATAATATCAGGGTTATAGTTAATTATATATAGATAGATAATTCCTATCGCTTTTATAAATAGAACTTAAAAAATGATAAATTCTCAGCACATAAATATAAAAAGTGATATATCAATGTATAAAAAATAAATGGAAGTTATAAACTGATCTTGGAATCAAACTTAGGAGCAAAAATTAATGAAAAATATTTTAAGTAATATTAGACATAATATTAATATTAATATAACTTATTAGTATTAATACAATATTATTAATTAACATTATTAATATTAATAATATTTTCTCTAATATTAGATAAAGTTACGTAGAATAATGAATGCGAATTTCGGAGCAAGTCGCAAACGTGATTGAATCTCTGTGTCCACTAAATCGGCTCTTTCTTTTCAGAAGAAGAGACGATCTCGTTGTCACAATGGCATATGATAATCGCGAAGTTCTCGAATTATCTAAACCGACATTCCGAGCGGAACTCCAATGCGTATGACCGTGTTGCAATAGTTCTCGCGCCAGTAACTATAAGACTGAATTCCAGGATATACCATTCCGGTGAGTCACTCTTCATGAATAATTGCGCCGGGTGACCGATCATGCTGGACGATAAAAACTCGCGCTGCGTTCGCGTCGCTTAATCAGAATACTCTGGAATCGCTTAATTTACGATCGACGTTATTTGCTATGCGTTACGACGACGTCTCATTACGATCGCGGCTGATTAGCCGCGTGACTTGGCGGCGGAATGCCGAGAATGTATCATCGAAAGAAATTTCAGCAACTGGCGCCAATTTATCATCGATCGCGCGATCGATCGCAAACGGCGAGCAAATCAGTCTGGAGGTAAAAACAATCGTGGAGACGAGCGAAGACACGAGCATCGCGCCTCTGGATTTCTCAATCGAGAGAGATCGAAAGCAGAAGAATGGAATTTTTATCGATTCAACTGCCTCTTGCGTTATATCCTGTGTTAGAATTTTTTATTACGTGAAAAAATATTTTCTTCGTTATTGAAATATCAAAGCGATGCGCAGCCCTCAGTTTTATTCAATGTAAATGTATTTTATGCATACATTTATATCATTTCTATTTATTTTTTACTCACGACAAGTGCGGGTAAATATAATATTACAAATAGTTTTTAATATCTAGCATTATTTTTTTTAAACCCCTCACGTTCGCGAATATCTTCTCGATTTTATTTATACCCCTGTATATATAGATCTCAGCAAAATGTTTACTGAATCAAGTGATACCGCAGTATCTTGACATTTAACATTTAGTCGCGCCTCGTGAACGAGAAAGATCATTGAGAGATTAGCTAGCGAAAGTGACTTTGCAAGAAGGTTTAACACTAAACCTACCATCGCCGGTCAAATGACCGTTTTTAAACTTTTGATTAACACTAAAACTACCATCGCCGATCAAATGACCGTTTTTAAACTTTTAATTAAAAATTCTGCATTCAATGTTATGGCTTTTCCTCAATTGACTTCACGACTTTTTGTTAATATACATATAATCCGGTTCGGTAGAAATAGGTATATATAAATAATTGTCGGTAGCTTTAGTGTTAACGGTTCTATATACACTGAGAGAAAAATGTATGATATTTGGAAATATAATGATATAGTAAATGATTATTAGTTAGGACGTTAGAAATATTATTTTTATAGTAAGTATTACCATTTATGTTGGTGATAATTACGATATAGGCATAGTATAAGCGACTCTCATGTAACATTTTTACCAATAATTATAATCATTTGAAGTAAAATATAGTAAGATAGAATATATGGAATGGTAAGAGAAATTAACCATTTTATAGTCAATACACGGAAAGCACGGTTTTGCTAAAGTATCTAAAAATAGATACAGATCAGAAAATAATTATGTTGGACCATCTAAAATAATTATGTAGGTCGCTCAAGCTGTTTGCTAGGATGTCAAAACTTTTGCAGCATTGCCATTATGCTTGAGCGTCCTACACAATTATTTTGGATAGTCAGTCCAACATAATTATTTTCATCTGTATTTAAATCTGTATCTGGTTAAATTTTTAGATACATCAGCAAAACCGTTCTTTCCGTGTACAATTGGAATATTTGGCAAATATTGGTGCAGGTAACTATATTCTTAGCATGCTTTACACGTGGTAATAATAACAAAGGAAATATGATGACTATAAATCATGTTCACTCTGCTATATTTTGCATGTTAAATGAGCTATAAAAATATGTTTGTGGCCAAAACTCACTATAAAATATAGTGAAATTATTGCTATTCCAATCATTTTTTCTCTCAGTGTAAAATTCACAACTATCTACGATATATCGGTAGAAGTACGGATAAACTTCAGAAGAGGAGATACAAATTCCTTAAGGATTAATCAGATCGGCGAAGAACGCAAATCATCCGGTCGGCATGCATAGCGAGCGGCGCGGCTGGAAGGAAAGAGGAAACGAGGGAGGAGTAAAGGCGCGAGAAGTAATTCCGCAGTCGCGCGTGCACGCGAGGAGATTGTTTTCCACCGGGCATCGGCAGCTCGTCAATATGTATCGCATTATTCCTCGCTCGCCGGTGCGTCCGCGGGCTGTCCGTCTTGCGACATACGTGCGATTCGCGCGCATCGCTATATAAAGTGAGCGCGGCGCGCATCGGAGCCGCACATACGGCATCCTCTTTATCGCCGTCTCGTCGCGTCCTGCCACGAGAGGCACGCTTTATGAATACCGATTTCCATTCCGCGCCCGTCACGCCGCCCGACTCGCGGCATCGAATTATTGACGTAAGGCGGCCTTTGGCACGCGCTCGAATAACAAGCGCGATACGAGATTCTTAAGAGCGGATATAACGCGGAGAACGTTCGATAATGGACGCGAACTTGACGATCGGTTGAGGGAGGACGTTCCTCCACAGGGTTGTTACGCTTTTCTGACTCCGAAATTCCCTGACTTTTCCAGGTTTTCCAGACAGGTTTTTACAAATATTCTAGGGAGAAAACGGTAAAACACATAGAACACCAGTTTGTATTAAATATTTATTGTTATTAGCGAAAGACTAGAAACTTACGTCTCGGTGAAAAAACATAAATTATATGGTAAAAAAATCTTTAAGATTTAAGAACATGAGAATAAAATTTGTATTAAATATATCACAAACTCAAAAATTAAACTACATACACAGTCATATGTATCGAGAAATAAAGTAACAGTCTGAATTCTTGATACGAAGTCTAAAAAAGA
>NJRQ01000114.1:460331-473055 GCA_003063805.1 Aphaenogaster ashmeadi | reverse complement strand
CCACAAATTTCTAGTTGCTGATACGACTTTTTTCTCTGACAATGAGTGCGACGAGACTTCGGCGTGCCGAATAAGATTACAACGCGTTTCTCAGGGGCCGAAACAAGCGCGACCGTACACGGAAAGAACAGTTTTGCTGAAATATCTAAAAATTTAGCCACAAATCTGAAAATAATTTTGTTAGACCATCAAAAATTATAACTACGTGGGACGCTCAAACATTATGATAATGCTACAAAAAGTTTTGATATTCCAGCAAATATTTTGGGCGTCCTACATAATTATATTTTGATGGTCCAACAAAAATTATTTTCAGATTCGTATCTGGCCAAATTTTTAGATATTTCAACAAAACCATTCTTTCCGTGTAACGATTCCGGCGGAATATATAGACGGAACTTTCGTCCAAGATCGTTTTCTTGCCTCGCGCTCGGAAGCGGGATGCCCCGCTTTCTATATCAATAAAATCGCGCAGCGGAAAGAAACGGCCGATCGCCCACCGTCTCGCGGCGGCAACGGATACACCGCGAACAGACGTTACTCCAGAATTGCCGCATCGAATTCTCCGCAAATCGATCCCCCTCCTCCACCCGATTGAAGACGGGAATCTACCTCGCAATGCTATTTGCCGATTTTTACGAAAACCGCGGACACGTAGAGCGTAGTCTGGATAGAGGGATCAATTAAATCTAATGCCAGGATATCTCTTAGGGGAGCAAAAACACGCCTCGCGATTAAAAGTACCACGAGACTCTCTCAAGCCTGGTTGAAACCTGATACCGCAAGAAGCATAACAAGCGAATATTTGTGCAGGCGCGAAGATGTTAATGTTACGTTTTTCAGCTACCCGATCCCCGAACAAAAACACCGATCCAAAAACACAGGCATGAAAGGTTCGTTATTTCCATTCGTGCATCTTTATCATATTTTCATTTTAGCTTCGACCGTATTCCGTTGTATAAGTTATAATTTACGCAAAGTTTCGTTACACGGTCCCGTCAGAACAATCGTTATTAGTTTTAAAGTTTTTAATTGCAATTCCCGGAACGAATTTACCCGAACTAAATTCTCCACTTTTCCACTGGGTCTACACCTAGGTCGAAGGCACCGCTCCGAAAGTTGACAGCGGCCGCCATTTTGAAGCGGTCCGCGCGAAGGCCGTCTTTATGCGTGCATTTTTATCGTGCGTCGCAGCAGGATAATTACGCTCACGATGCCGCGATGCGCACTCGAGCACGTACGACGAGATTACCACGATCGGAAGAGCATACGACAATCCAGAGAGAACAAAATCATTCAAAGGCAGTCGCTAAATGCGGTAAAAAAATTACTAGAATTTCTCTCTTCTTCTAGAACAATATAGCTTCTTTTTTCATAATAGCTTCGTTCGCGAAGTTTACTTGCGTCCCGAGTGCATCGCGCCTCTCAGCTCGATTCTCGCCGAATTAATTCGAAGACAATCGCGAGACGATTCGCGAGTAGCTGTACGTGGATGTAAAAAGCCTTCTCTCATCTGGCCTCGCAGAAAGATCGGAACGTGTGTGCGTTGTGCGTTGGCATTCCCCTCATCCACACCGCCGAGCGAGATGCCCACGAGCGCGCGTTCGTTCGCATCCCGGGGCACCAGTAGTGGGATTCTCTAACGTCTTATGTCCATTTCTACCAATGCAGGTTAACTTTAATCTCGGTTCAACTTAAGCTTTATCCTTTTCTAGTTCTAAGAATTGGAAAAAGATAAAGAGTAACCCAAGTAGAACAGAATGATGACGTCAAAATGATGCTAAAAATGACGCTTTTGACATCATTTTGATGTCATTTTGACGTCATCATGACTTATATCCATTTCTACCAATGCAGGTTAACTTTAATCTCGGTTTAACTTACTCTTTATATTTTTCTAATTCTTAGAACTAGAAAAAGATAAAGAGTAAATTAAACCGAGATTGAAGTTAATCTACATTGGTAGAAATGGACATTACTGTTCTTCCTGAGAAGTTAAACCGAGATTAATATTAATCTACATTGGTAGAAATGGACATTAGCGACGATTATCGTTGTCATTAGCGAACGATAGCCTGTGAGTTGCGTTTTTCACCAAGATTGTCCTTGCCATTGGCTGCCGCTGGTTAACTATACCGAAAACCGTCGATAGCAAGTTACTGAATCCCGCTACAGGCGACGTAAATCACTCCCTGGGCTGCGCTCCAAAATTCTACACTGTCAACTAAAACTCTATAGCATATATGGTAAAAAAAATTGGTTGAAAAACGCAAAATGTGTCTCATCCAACTAAAATATTTAGTCCGATCAACTAAACATTAGTTGGTTTAACTAAACATTAGTTGAATTAACTAATTTTTCATCAAAAATTTTGATGGTTGACATGAATGAACTATACACTGTTAAAAAAGATATGAAATTTACAATACATTTACGATACTACGGTAAATGAAATTTACAAACTGAGTATCTGAAATAAAAATTCTTGCACTTGTATAGCTAAATTCATATACGAACATGAATTTTAATCACTAATATGAAATTTAATACACACAACATTGAATATTAAAAACCCGTTTAAGATTTCTTTGAATACGCAAGGTAATAATACATATATCTTCGATTGAAAATGAGAACATTTGTATACGAGCAAACAGATGAGCATAGTAATATTACTGCTCGATACTTTTATTTTCGAAATACCACTCCTTTAATTTTCAACTTCGTATTTGAAATTTTATATACGGTATCTGCATAAAAACTTCCTACATTTTATATTATTTTTAATACAGATTTTTTTAACAGTGTACCTTCTTTAATGCAACTTAATAATTGTTGATTCAATCATTAGATCAACTATACAAATTTAGTCCGTACAACCAATTTTTTTTCTCAGTGTACGTAACGTAAACTATAGATTTTCAGTTACTGTAGTACGTTTTGGAACGCACCCCTGAGAGTCGCGTCGATGCGTACCGTGCGGCTCCGACCGGCGGCGCGGCGGCCGACATTACCAGCCGCGTAGGATTAAATCGCGACGCCATGTCGCCGATCGCGAGGACGGTCGAGGACGGGGGATTTAAATCGCTCTCTCGATTATTCGAATCGCGCGGACGGGGACGCGCGAGGGTGATCGCGCTCGCTCTAATCGTGAGACTGGAAATCGCTGCGAAACGCGCTTGTAATCATTGTAGGAAGTTTTCGAGATAATCTCGAAGCCGGTGGAAAAATTAACGGAGCCGACTGCATCTCGGGATTCGTCACCTTAGCACTTATGTCCATTTCTATCAATGTAGATTAACTTTAATCTTGGTTTAACTTACTCTTTATCTTTTTCTAGCTCTCTAACGTCCATTTTCACCAATATAGATTAACTTTAATCTCGGCTTAACTTACTCTTTATCTTTTTCTAGTTCTAAGAATTAGAAGAAGATAAAGAGTAAGTTGAACCGAGATCAAAGTTAATCTACATTGGTGGAAATATGAATAAAAGAATTAGAAAAAGATAAAGAGAGAATTAAACCGAGATTAAAGTTAATCTATATTGGTAGAAATGGACATTAGAGCGCTACCCGCTTCGCTACTCTTATAATTATTCCCATCATCTATGAATGATCCTCTAATTGGCCCTATGGTTTCTTTTATCTTTCTACATAATAAAATAACCCACGATGTCGACCGAGCGACTTCGCAGAGGGCGGACCGAGTTCCATTCGCCCGGTTGCGAATCCGCGGATTACTCCAACTCCCGCTCCGTTTTGCGTCGCGAGATCGGGAAAAGGCCTCCGTTCCTTCCTGCCCCGAAGATATCGTATCCCGAGAACGCCTCGATTCCGAGGGACGATCGAGTACGCGCGCGGGGTTCCGCCGCATCGCCCAGTGGAAAGAGAGCGAGAGAGAAAGAAGCGACAGTCGGAGAGACCGGCGCTCGCTCGACACGAGTAGGATAAAGGCAATCGATCCTCCCTCACCGGGCACGCAGGCCGGCAAGCGAACGGACGGACAAACGGACGGACGGACGGATAGACACGCACGCACGCACGCACGCACGAACGAACGCACGCACGTAAGAAAGAAAATGCGAGGGGGACCGATTTGGTCGTCGTGAAGTTGCGGGGGAGAGAGAGGGAGAGAGGGGGGAGGAAAGGGCGGGGAGGAAGACCTCCGTAGGAGGAAGATGCTCGGCGACACTCACCTCGTACTTGATGCCGTTCAACCGCAACCACGTCTCCACCTTGAGACCGTACGGGGACAGGGACGGCAGCAGCGGCGTCCGCGGGAACTGATACAGATAAACAACGTCCTTCTCGTAGTCGGGGTGGTGCACGGTGTTGGCCTTCGCCGGCGCCGCGGCCGCGCCGCCGGCCGCGGCCGCGGCGGCGTCGTCGTCCTTCTTGCCGGCCGCCTCGTCCTTCTTCGCCGCCGCGTCCTTCTCCTCCTGCTTGTTGTCCGGCGGCGCGTCGTCCTTAAGCGCCTCCTTCATCTCCTTCACGTCCTTGATCTCCTTGCCCTCGGGCCCGTTGTTCTCCGTCTCGGTTGCCATCGTCATTCTCGCTCAACGCCGCGCGTCTCCGAAAACTCTCTCTCTCTCTCTCTCTCTCTCTCTCTCTCTGTCGTCTCGTCCCCCTTTTTTTCCTCTCTGTCCGGTCGGGACTCGGGGTCGCGGGATCCGCGCCTAGGCTAAAAGCTCCGTGTTCCTTCCCTCGTCGTCCGAAGAAGCCGCCTCTCTTCGATCGCGCGTGCACTCCGGTCTCGAGCCTATCTCGACGGTAGCGCGCACCACACAAACCGTACGCCAAGCACTCGTCGCCTCTTTCTGCTCGCCGGCCGGTTCCTTCCTTCTCGCCCGCCGCTCGGTCGGCTCCGGCGTCCCCCCCCCCCGGCTTCCCCTTCCCGCGCGAACCCCTTGCCGGTTTTCCCTCGCCACCCCCCCTTCCCGCGCGCGCGACAACCGCGCGCATGCGCAAGCGCCACACCCCGCCGTGGTCGACATATTTAATTGGTCGGCCACCCCTGCCCGTGAGCGCGCGCGAGAGAGAAGGACGAAGGGTGGGAAAGAGCGCGCGCAAGCGTCTTCCCTCTCCCCTCTCTGCCCGTTCCGGAGAACTCCAGGAAAGTCGCGGCAACGTCGCCGCCAATCGCCATCGCCGCTGCGACGGCTAGCGATGGCTTCGAAACAGGGCCGAAAGGGCATCGATACCTTCCGCTCGGAAGGGACGGTGCGCGCAGGGCTGTTTCCAAAGGTACCCCCTGGCGGGCATGGAGCAAGGGACCTGCCTGACAAGAAAAAAGATGCCAAAACAAAATGACAAGCACTGGCAGTAAATTTTAAGAGTAGAACAGAAAGTCATAATGACGTCAAAATGATGCTAAAATGACGCCTTTGACATCATTTTGAAGTCATGATGACCTCAAAATGATGTCAAAGGCGTCATTTTAGCATCATTTTGACGTCATCATGACTTTCGTGTTCTACTTGGAGTGCTTCTCTTTGTTTTAAACGCGAGAACACTGTACCGTGAGAAGGCGCGATAGCGATATCGATTCTTGGCGTCGATGATTTTAATCTTGTTGTAATTTTTGGGAAATCGCTTTTGAGCACGATAAATGTCGCGCCTTTATTGCCTTCGTTGCCCGAAATAGCATAAGAAACGGAGCAAAAGAAAGAGGGAGAAAGGAAGGAGGTATACCGTAGTCTTGCCTGACAGATAAAATTTTATTTTTTTTTTTCCTTGCAAACATCAAGTTTTCATGGGTGCCCATGAAAGAGGGCAAGGAGGGGCATATGCCCCTCTGGATTTTAATTTTTTTAATTTAGAATGATTTTTTATGATTGACAACCAGATAATTTTTGTTTGAAATTTATGCAATTAAAAGTAGAAATTTGCATAAGTATTTCTTTAAAAAATATTATTTGAAAATATTAAATAACGTTCGTTTGGCAGAGCCTTACAAAAATGGTACCCCTAAGGCCCGGTTTTTTTCATTATCTGGTTAACTTGTGGTTTAGGATTTTGACGAATCGCATTTGTACAAGTGGCTGAATTGTCAAATACGATTGGTCAAAATCATAAACCACAAGTTAATCAGAAAAATCGGGCCCAAGTGTATTTACATTCTGCCCCCCCCCCTCTTAAAAAAAAGTTGTAAAAGCACCCATGCAAGTTTCCCCATTTTAAGCCCGTATCATACCAGACTACGCATTAAAGATTGAAGATTACGAATTGAAGATTGAAGTTCGACCAATCAGATAAATTTAATTTTAATTCGTTTTGTTCTGATTCGTTGAATTTTAACCTCCAATTCGCAATCTCCAATCTCCAATGCGTAATCTGATACGAGCTTTAGGCGCGCATCGGTTAAAACAACGGGGTCTCGGTTTCCGATCACGCTCCTGGGTCCATCGTTCTATCGACCGGGCGCGGAGGATCGTTCCCGAGTGCGTCGGACTGACTCGGAGCGAGCCGGAGAGTCGAAAATCGGATCGGTCCCATCGCTTGCGCGTCCCGGGCCGCGCCGATGCAACGCGTGCGCAGCGCGCTGCGCGTCGCGCTGTGTGCACGCGCGGAAACGCGGCAACGCCGCGTTGCCGTGCGGCGCAACAACGAACCCCTTTTTCACGGGTTACTTTTTTCCATTCTCTCTCTCTCTCTCTTTCTCTCTCTCCGCGCGGCCGATGGACTCTATTTGGAAAACTACTTGCCGGAACTTGCGCCGTTCGCGAAGCGCAAGCTCGGCCCGGCCTGCGACCAATGCTCTCGTCTCGTCTCTCGCATTCTCTCCTCCTCCTCCTCCTCCTCTCACTCTCTCTCTCTCTCTCTCGATCTCCGTCTCCTTGTCTTTCTTTTCCTCCACCGTCCAGCTGGAATATCGTTTGGAGATTGTTAAGCCTAGAGATTGGAATTACACCCTCGTGCGCGGCGCGCCGCTTCGCCTCGGAATTATCGATAGACCGGGAGGACGGTGGACGTTGCGCGCGATCGATAGGTGCGCGACACCCTTCCGATGCGACGGGACGTTTAAACCCTTTGCGGTCTCGCGTCGTGGCGTGCCGCGCGGTCGAGGCAGGGCCCCCTCTGAGAACTCCCCCTCGTATCCCCTTTTTTTCGCTTTCGACGTATACCGGGAAAACGCGCGAGCGTAATTCCGCGTGGGAAGCGTCGTTTCTCCTTTCCGAACGGCAGGAATCGAATATCGCGGCGTTTCGTAACGAGGGTTAACGACCGTGAAAACGAGGAGTGGAAAGCCGGGTATGCTCGACGCGGAGCGTCGCTGCCCCGACGCGTTTCGCCTCTTTGCGTCGCGCGAAAAGCGAAGGACCATGATAAATGTAATTCGCACGCGGGATTATTTTTCACCGCGATTCTCGGGGGGTCCGGCGATCGCGTCCGTCACGAACGAGAGCCGATCGATACGATTCGGGGTAACTGTGACGTCGAGTAATTAACCGGTTGCCTCTGGGCTGACGTTATATCGAACCGCGCACAATCGAGCCATTGTTGCGGCCAGATGCGAAATATTAGGGGGAGGGTTGGGGAACGAATTTTCTCGAATAACGAAATACTGGATAAAACTCGTGCAACGGTTAATCGTTAAAGAGACGATGCTGTTTTAAGCGCGACTTCCATTTTATTAGCGCAGTTGATCTCGACCGAGGTCGGATATTAATTTTCACACCACTGGGAAAAACAGTTAAAACAAAATCGGGACATAAGATGTCTTATGAAAGTCATTACCCGCACGGAAAGAACGATTTTGCTGAAGTATCTAAAAATTTAGCCAGATACAGATCTGAAAATAATTTTGTTAGTTCCAGTTCCACAATCTCCAGTTAACTTAACCGGCCGGTTAAGTTAACTGGAGATTGTGGAACTGGGCCTTAGACTATCAAAAATAACTATGTAGGATGCTCAAGCATGATGATAATGCTGCAAAAAGTTTTGATATTTTAGCAACTATTTTGGGCGTTCTACGTAATTATTTTGATGGTCAAACAAAATTATTCAAATTAAATATTATAATACCTTTTTCGCCTTCTAACGATGAAGGGTAGAGAATCTACTAACTTTAATTTGGTTGACATTCCTCAATATTGGATCGAGTTTGAACTGTGGTGATATGACTTATGTTAACAACGAATTATATTATACACCGTCATATAATTATGTTGCGATCGAATTTTTAACATTTTTTTATCTTTCTTCGTATCTATAATAACTTTTTTTATATTAACTAATAGACTGAGGACGACTAAGTAAGTCAAAACGTCTCTATGTTTAATTATATTAGGTAATAAAATAATAAATCTGCTGTTTTTCCATCTAATAATTGCTCGTCAAAAATTGACCTTTCTATTTGATCATTCTAAAATTATTCAATCGTATTCAATACAAATATTCAAATCTGTATCTGGCCAAATTTTTAGATATTTCAGCAAAATCATTCTTTCCGTGCGTGATCCTGAGCGAAGAGTAAAATGAGTATTCAATGTAGGATAAAATTGGAGCCTTTTATAAAAGTAACATAATATATAAAAGTTTATTATACATGTAACTTATTTCTTTTATTTGCAAAACTATGCTTTATAAAAATTAAATTCCGTGCTATGGCTATTTCCGGTTTTTGCTGAAAAATGGCGTCATCAACCTAACTTTGACGTTATTTCGTCCATTCCACCAATGTAGATTAACTTTAATCTCGGTTTAACTTACTCTTTAGCTTTTTCCAGTTCTTAGAATTAGAGAAAGCTAAAGAGTAAGTTAAACCGAGATTAAAGTTAATCTACATTGGTAGAAATGGACATTAGAGAGCAAAATATTAAGGAGAGAAATGTAATTGCTTATTTTTCTTTGTCGATAACTAGAAAATGTTTACAGAAACTCGAAAGATCTCTTCTTTCATGAAAGAACCGATTGTTTTCTGACAGCATTCCAACTTTGCGAGATAGAATTTCTCTTTCTAAACACATAACATCGTAGACGACTTATTGGCATAGTACGATCCATAGATATCTTATCGATGTCTGGAAGTAATAGAGACAACTTCCTGCCCGGGTAAAGAAAGGCAAACAAGACAAAGAAATTCCATGTCACAAAGTCACCTAACGTTATCACGAGGCAACACCGGTTCAAAGTGTTTCTACGTTTCTAATTCTGTACGTCGTTAATAAATTCGCGTACATGACGTACGCTTTATGCCCTTCTCTTTTACGGAAACAAAATACACTGATTTACGCGACCTTACTCGCAATACGCAATATTAAATTTATAAGGGTACATAGATAGTTACAAAAGAATATGTGAACGTCAGAAAGATTAATATTATATTGGAAGCGACGTGGAAATTCTATGGTCGCGATGCCATATGGCAAGAAATTAAAACGTTGCGAGTTGCATATACGAGCTTCTCTCTCTCGTGCGACAACACTTGAAAATCGATCCGTCTAAAATGGGGCTTTAAGGGTGCACCCTCCGCTTCGCGTTCTCTCTCTCTCTCTCTCTCTCTCTCTCTCTCCTCCCCCTCCTGCTTTCCCGGTAGTGCCGGTGGCGCGAGAAGAAACGATATCGATCTGGGTGAAACGTGTTATCAGAAAACGCACCCACCTGGAAAATCTTACGATGCGTTTGTGCATTATTCACCGTCCAAGAGTTTTTTTCGAACTCCACACCCTATGCGAGAGCCTGTCTCTTTTACACGTTGAATAACTGTTTAACCTATTTCAACCCGGCGTTATTGAAAAATACTCCGCTCTCGGAAGCCTGTAACAATTGCGATTTCGACACAGTCCCCGTCGAATAATTTCTTTAATAGAGAAACGTAACAATTACCTACTAACATCAAGATTCAAATATTTACCGTATTTATTTATTTTTTTATAGCGTCGAGTGTTTTGGTGAGTTTTTCAAAAGTATTAACGTTTTTTTTCAATTAAGGATGATTCGTGCTTGCGCCACTTTCATACTTTTTATTAAAATATTATTTCCTATATGTGAAAGAAATAAATGTATAATTGTCAATCGTTCAGATCTTTAAAACACACAAAACTTAAGAGCATGCGGTATAATTAATCGCTATGTTAATACGAGGGGAAAAATATAGTTATTATATATGTAATTTTGTAAGATTATATCTTAATTAATCATTGCAGTATCGAAAATATATTGTGTTTCATATAAATTGACGCAACAAACAACAAACCGAGACTAATCTGTCACGTTCAACGAATGACGTTAAAATTTATCTTGGAATCACGTGATAAATCCGGCGTTATAATGATGGGGAACGTACCATATTTATTTAATGCTGGAACAAGCGTGTAAACCGTGAGTTATTGAATCTGGACACTCACACACATTGGTAGTTAAATGTGCGGTATCGGGATGAGTTTATTGCGCTTAACGAAGCCACTTTACAGATTTATCGCCGGCCGTGTTGCGGACGATGCAGATACACACGTTTAGATTGCGTAATCAGAAATGAAAGGACGCGAAAGGACATGAAAGGAGATAATCCTCTAAATAAAATCGATCCCCCAAAAAGAAAGGCAGACGTATCGCTAAAAAAGGACAAACAAGCAAAATGTACGAAGACTGGAAAATTGCGATAAGAAGATAATTCCTTTTATAATACTTTTGTAAATCACCGAACGCGATAATATAAAATAAAATATTATTCCTCCAAAACTTTTGTAAATCGCCGAGCGCAATAATACAAAATAAAATACTATTCCTCGAATACTTTTGTAAATAACCGAATGCAATAATACAAAATAAAATACCATTCCTCGAATATTTTGTAAATTGTGTGATAATACAAGATAAAATACTATAAATCAAGCTTTTCGAAGGAAAACGCATCCACTGCGATAGGCTAGTCTAACACGTTTTATTATCGGATAAATCGTTAACATTTGCTTAGGTTCATGTTCCTAAACATTCTTTAGAGATTCTTTAGAGGTTTAACATTCTTTAGAGATTCTTTTTTAACGATCTGATTAGGGATCACAATTTGCGTTCCTGGCATGCCAAAACATATCCAAAATTTCTTTCACTGAAATATCGCTCCTGTCACAATTTTTTAGAAAACAAAAAATTACAAACAAGTTGGCGCGATTATTTTTTTTAGAAAAAAGAAACAATCGCACGCGCTCACCGCGTACACACCCAAAGTCGCGAACAAGGGCGTCTACAGGATTTTTTCCAGAGAGGGGCATGATTCAAAATGTTACTTCTAGAATTAGAATACCCAAGGAGAACAGAAAAGTCAAAATAATGTCAATTTGACATCATATTGACCAAATTTGTCATTTTTTGGTCATGATTGAAATCTCGATCTAAAAATCAAAAAGACACTATAAAAAAGGAGTCAATATAAAGTCACTTTTAAGTCATCTGAGATCGAAATTTCAATCATGACCAAAAAATGACATAATTTGGTCAATAAGATGTCAAATTGACATTATTTTGACCTTTCTGTTCTCCTTGGGTACTTATAATTTGAAATTTATACACCTTGTGTTGAAAATTAATAATTATACACCTAATCCTATGAATTAGGACAGAGATCGGCAAGGTTAGCACAACTTGCCCTTCCCTTATTCAAAGGGAGAGCAAATACTTAATTTTTGCTAATTCCAGGAGGGGAGGCAAATGCCCCTCTTGTTCCACCCCTTGTGACGCTCTTAGTCGCGAATAATCGCGATAATTATCGTTAACGCGAAGGAGGTGGTGGACACGTGGCGTTTTTACGGAGCGACAGGAGTGTCGGTCCTCTCCACGCGTGGTTAAAATAGAATATCGTTTTTCTCGTTCGATCCAATTAATCGACCCCTTCGCGCGCGGCCGCGGCTCGGATCCACCGGGCGCGGATGGGGCTTGGGTGCGCTGACTCACTCGGAAAATATGTACCATTCGCACGCGCTACTTCTCTCCCGATTACGAGGAGCATTATGTCGTTGTCGTTGGATCGTAGCCTATCGTACGCATTGAGAATATCGTTTGTGGGCCCAGGCCCGATACGCGTGTCCGATCAGCCGCGGCTTTCGCACGTTGTCACGCAACGGCGCATCGGTACAGATTATTTCGTTTATTACTTATTAGAGCCTGGTCACGAAGGCACGTACGCGCATCATCGCGTGTTGTCGTCGTGTGCAACGCAAAAAAAAACGTTAATACGTAGAATAATTAATGTATGATGATTAATGTACGATGATACCAACCGATGATTAATGTAACTATTTTTGCTACTTAAATGTAATATATACAGGGTGATCCTGAAATAATTGGTCAAAAGAGATTGGATTAGGCTCGTCATACCCAGGTAGCAAGATGACGTTATTTGTCATCATTTTGACGACATTAGACGTCATTTTGACGTCAAAATGACGACAAATAACGTCAGCTTGCTACCTGGGTAAGGATGAAAAAAGTTCCCGTAAACGTTAATCCAAAAACGCATCCTGCAGGAGTAACGACTCATTTAATTATCAATTTAATTAGGTAATGTGTTCGATAAGTAGCTTAATCGAGTGATCTGTTGTCACAATTAAAATTCAATATTATTGTTCGCGTACGGAGGCGAAGCAAAAAATCCAATGGCTAAATATTTATTATCCCGATCAATGGATTGGTCGTGCAAGACCTGTGGCTTGGCTTGGCCTGCGCGCTCTCCAGATTTGACGCCATTGGATTTTTTGCTTGGGATGCTATTAAACAAAAAGTCTACG
>NJRQ01000114.1:429175-443453 GCA_003063805.1 Aphaenogaster ashmeadi | reverse complement strand
TTTTGTTTATCTCGATCCCTTCTATCTTCCCTTAACCGGTGTCAAGAGTTGTGCGGGACACCCTGTATATACAATCCATGTTCTCGTTTAAAAATATAAAATATGCTAAAAATTAATTTCAGCGCCGACAATGATTTCTTGAATGAAGTCTAATATCTTATGAGTAATGCAACTTTACTCAAATAAAATCTTACCTTTAACATGCCCTCCATATCCAAACTGAGCAAATCTTCTTTGCCTAACTGTAGCATTGCCAATGCAACCTTAAAGATAATTTCCATCCCCTCTGATAGAAATACGTCAAAAATGCGGCACGCTAGGGGAAGGCTTAGCGCTGTGGTAAATAGTGTAAGAAACCAAGAAGATGCATACATCGACGTATGGAAACCTTGGGCCGTAAAGTGAGCATGAAGTTCGGGATGTGCATCAGCAACTAAATGTTCCAGCTGATACATGCACACCCCTAATTCAGCCATACTTGGTTTGAACATGTCTCGTAAACGATACTCTTGCATTAGCGCTACAAGTACAGCAAACGCTTCTTCTTCTGGCATTTGCTGCAACAGAATACAAAATTATTCTTATAGTAAAACGTATGTTCTTTCTTTCTTTTTTTATGTAGAATAATCAATAAAGATACATGTTCATAAAATTGAATTTATGGATAATTTCTTGTTTTTATACACTTCTTTATATTTTACAATTTGTTAACACTTTACCTGCATTAAAAGTAATCCTACTATAAATCCTGAACCTTGGCAGTATCCTACTTCGCGATCATGTAGGCTATACGCTTTCATAACATTAAATAAACTCTCCTGACCGAAACCATCCTTTTCTTTGAAAAAGTCATGTTCAGGATACGTCCTAGCGATATCCCTTCTAATTATCCTTTCACAGGCTGATGTTGCTTTAATGTACTCGGCGAATTGTTTCTTAACTGGAGAATCATGGGCACCACTTAATAATTGCCAAACAATGCCCCTATAAAAATAATATTAATAAATTGTCATGGTTTTAATAATGTACAATATATCTTTCAATAATACATATATATATGCACTACCTGAAATGGTGAGGTATGCCTTGACGAACCAATTCCTTAACAAATTCTTTCCGTTTCTTCCAATGATAATCCCAATCAGCTACTATATGACCCCAGAGAGTCCACGTATTCTCTTCACCATCGGCTGGGTTGTGGCGTCGGAGAGCAGCATCGCCGTTACCTCCGCTGCCCCCCGACGCCACGGACACCTGGGATGTATCGGAGCCCTTCCTGCTGTGATTGCTTTGGAGAGAATTCAGTGACTTTGCATCGGATTCGATCAGCCTGAAATAAAATGGTAGATTATAATTTTTATTTGCGCCATATCGCGGAAAATAATGTGTGGATTTACATAGCATTTTACACAAATCAATACTTTATTCGCGATTTGTTGTTGTGTAAGTAATGTGCGTTAGATACAATTTTTACATAAACTATTTATATTTTGATTATAGATATTTCTTGCAAAAATATACAGGCAAATTTCTATTTATTACAAATATAATATATTCTTTAAAAATTTGTAAATTATCTTATATTGTATATTGTAAATATTATATGTTATATATTGTAAATATTTCTTTCTTATAAGTTACGTAATTAAATTTGATAACGTGCGTTTTCGAGATAAATTAACTTCATATTATATATTATTAAGGAAACAGAAAAGCAAAACTTACGTCTTTTCCCGTATTTTTTGACATTGAGTTAAAAGTGCAGCCTTATTTTGCATCCTACTGTGCATCAATTCCAAGCCAAAATTAACATTTAGCATTTTGATTCTAAACTTGAAATGAAAGGAAATCCAGGCACTTAATCCAAATATTTGTACATGCAAGAGGTCTCTTCAATTTTACCACAAATCAAAGTGGAAAATGTGAGAATTTTGCTTTCTGTGCTTGTTAGATAAGTACTGATTTATTAGTCCGTGCGGTGTACAAGAATTGTTTGATTCTTGAAAGATCAGAGATTAGTAGCGGTTTGCCTATAGCATCAGGCGATAGGCGGGGACCACTTGATTATTCACCTATTGGCTTCCTCCAGCTTAGCTAATAGAGCCAGCTCGTCAGTGGGTATTTCCTGCGAGGGCGTTATTCGCTGCTCGCAAAGAGTGTCTGACGGCGGACTCGGAAGTATCTTGCCGGCCTGCGTGACGTTACGGGTAGATTGGTGGATGCTGGAGGTGCATAAACACAGCACGCTCATCACCTGCGGTCCATAACGTGACAGTCCCAATTGGCCGACAGGCGCGTTTACGCTATCCCAAGTGGCGTTCTGGCTTCTGAAACGAAACGGACTGAATTAATGCGGATATCAATTAACGCAATACGATCCGGGTCTTTCAGCGGTCTACCGCATTGATCTATTTAAGTGGTATACACTTGAGCGTGTCCACTCGTAATTGTGTGTTATAAACGCGAGTCGCTTATGTTCGATCGAAATCCATTAACTAAACGGAGACATTCAATTTTAACCGATCGACGGTTTAATCTGTAATAATAATTATAATGAAAACAGTTTGTTAATTGCTGCTAATGCTTCTCGATATTCTCCCCCCATAAAAATTAATAGAATTTTTTAAGCATCGCCTTTCTTTACTTAATGCCAGTTTCGGAATTTTGGTCAGTATAAAGTCTCTAAAATGTATCTAATATAGGTATAAAAGAACAAAATATATTTATTTAATAATCTGTCAGTTGCAACGCCCATTTTACCTTTTCGCGACTTTATTTCTTCTCCAACGAGCTGCCGCAGGGGCCAACAAGCCACGAAGTACCATCGAGACAGTTTTTCTTTATCTTACTTTCACGATTTTAGTGTTCGCGGAAAACGTTCTTGCTTTTTCGTTTTTATCGTTTTTATCTTTACATTATCGCGCGATTTTACACGCAACAATTGTCGACACCCTCGTCTGCAATACCATTCATTTTTAGACGATCGATTTTACGTCTTCAGAATGCCTTTTGCAAATCGATAAGAGAGACCTGTTACTGATGCATGTAGATTAAGATTTAGAATCACAATCACTCTATTAATTTTTAAAAGTGTTCAAATAGATGATATCAGCATCTATGATAAGTGAAAATAATGAAGGAATTTGTTTTGGAAGGAAATTCTTTTTGGAGATTTTCTTTTTGGAAGGAAATTCTCGAAAAAACAGAAGAAGAATAGGATAAAATAAATAGTTAGCTCTGAAATATACTATACTCTGAAAATTAAAAAGTGAGAAAAAGATTATGAATTTTAATATATAAATTATATTTCTTTAAGCCATATCTCATATATACCAAATTCTCTGACTGTCAATTACAAAAGGACACTGCGAAAGACTTTGATTTCTATGTAGTTCGCTATGTAAAATGTTTGGGACGATATTTTTCAATAAGTGAAGATACAAAAAGAAAAATTATCCTTATAAGGATTTTAATATTTTATAACGAAGAATATCTTTCTGTAGGTGACGGCACTCTTGTGAAACACCTCGTATGAACGCCGTGCTCGGTGAAGCAACGCGCGAAGCAGCTCGACACGAAGGAGATCAAGAAGGAAGCAATTAGTGCGTGTGAACGAATTAGCGGGCGAAAGAGCAGGTGAATCCGAGCCAGCTATTACGACTATGTATTATGTACTGTATGTTACTGTACGCGAGTGTAGTAAAACGGAAGCAAACGGAATACCATCGGGATACCGTTTTTCAAGCCGCGTCTCTCGAAAGAACAAGAGTTAACAACTTGAAAATTAAACTCTTTCGTTTCTATCGTTTACTTAACACGTCATTAGAATTATTTGCATTACATTCTGCATTTATATTTTAAAATTTGCAATAAGTACTTTATTTATTGTAGAAGTAAGTATTTTATTTATTGAGAATCGAAAGATCGAAACATCTTCAAAAATCGTTAAAATTTTAATCGTCAAAAATTTCGAGTTTTATATAAATCCTGATATATTTAAAGTATATTATTAATCAAAATATTATAACAAGAAAAAACTCTGTATTTATATCGACGCAATTGGCTAATGTTAGGTTAACGTTTATTACGACGTTTCGACCCTAGGGGTCGAAAATATTATATATGTACGTTTCGCCGCTGCATAACTTTCTATTATCTACGTTGCTTTAAAGAATTGGCTTCATGCACTATCTTAATGTCAATGTTGTCTGCCGACTGCAACCGATGAACACTTGCGTCGTGTCGTCAGAATTGCTGCGTCGTAAAAATTTCAAGTTATTATCAGGCAAATTATTGACCTGTATACAGCACAGCTCGAATATAATGAGCATGTTAACGAAAGTTGTTGCTAAACCATTTATGCACAGACGGAAAACAAGAAGATAGCGATTTCAGCAAAAAGAGCTTAAAATAAATTCATTTGTCAGGAATAAATTCGCGTTAATATTCGCAAAGTATTTCGTTAAATCTATTGTATTAAGTTTTCCATTATTAGACGAGTTTATATATTTAAAATAAATAAAATAAGATACAATATGTATCTGCATTTTGGTAATTAATGATGATAGAAATTATGTCAAATACGCTTTGATAATTAAAATGATTTAGGAATAGAAAATATTCTTCATTTAATTTTAGATGAATTAAGATTCATTATTTAATATTTTTTTGTGGCGTAATAGGGGCGCTTCTCGGACAGTTTATTGAAAGGATGTAAGGCTCGCCTTTGCCAAGTCATAAATAACAAATTACCCAGATATCACCCATTATTCAAGTAATGCAAATATTAAATTATATTACATTATACTAAACACAATTTGGTAAAACTCAAATTTTTTGTACATAATATGTTTAAAAGTAATTCATAATTTAAGTCAAGTTAAACTTTAGTGTTACTTGACTTTAGCGTTATTTGACAGCATCTAATTCTTAACACGGAAAATGACAACGATTGACGAATGAAGAGAAAAATGCAAAAAGAAAGACAAAACAGCAACAAACAATTTCTGGTTATTATTTTGTCTTTCTTTAGCAGTAAAGGATTAAGCATCAAGACCGGCATATTTTCAGCGTTTCATTTTAAGGCTGGGTCTACAATAGGGTGTAGTAAGCTTTAAGCCCTAAGAATTGACCAATCACAGTCGATTATTCTTCTCAAATACTACTGTGATTAGTCAATTTCTTAGGGCTTAAAGCTTACTACACCCTATTGTAGACCCAGGCTAATGCACGCACAAAATGTCATAAAACTTTTTTTGCCACTCTCGCGAGACCGAACCTGCGATCGCAGTTTGCTATTTAACTTTTAAATGATTTCGACGAGTCCTTAAAAAATAAGTTAACGAGAATCGTGTGAGTTTATATAGTATACTCTGAAGGCAGATAACGTAATCAGAAACGCATTTGCTCGGATGTCCGCGGCTCCTTTTTCGCCTTATCAAGACGCAGGGCCTCTCCCTTTCTCTCTCTCTCTCCCTTTCTCGTTTTCTCGATGGTGAATCGTTGAACGGTTAACTCGATGTGCCGATTCGATACGATATCGTTTCACTTATTTCCCGATTATCCGGCACGGTGGGATCCGGCTAGGCATGTACTGGAGAGTACGAAATGGGTTTGAGGGTCGATGCAGCCCGCGCAGGCCAGGACGCTCCACATGCGCAGCGACGTCCGTCTCTTGACAAATAAATAAAAGGATACCGAGTACATGGGGCCGGTGGTCGAGAGCACTGGGCGTTCTCGTCGACAGATAAAATACCAAATATTATACAACAACATTTCAATTAAATCAATGCGTAAATTAGACTCTTTCGACCCTTCGGATGTATTTGAGTACTTTTAAATAGTCGAGATCCTTCGCTCATTTCATCAAGTTGTGAATTGATCTTGGGTTCGTTAGATCCTTCGATATTTATTTTAGTACTTGTTTCTCCAAAATAATCTTAAGAAACCTGAAAAAATGGTTTCAGTTAGTATGAAGCACAAACTGTTTCTTCTTAGTTTACTTATAAAATTTATACAAATAAAAAAATAAATATCGAGAGAGAAAGAGAGAGGTTTAATTATAATTAAGCTTTTTCAAATGTAATCACTTCTCCGGGAAAATCTTGAGAAATTTTCCAGGATATTTTTATGCAACTTTTCTGTGACTAAACAGTTTCATAAACATCATATTTTCATTTCACCATAAATTCTTTTATAAAGTTGATCCTTTAGCATGGAATTTTTTAATTAATATCTTTAGCAGACGATTTATTAAAGAACCGAAATGCTCTTTTATTTTCAATATTAATTTATATTGTTAAATTTACCTGATATTATTTTAAAAAAAGATTGTTATTTAATTGCACTTTAAAGATTCAATTATACATTCATTTCTTAAATTAATTAAACATATTTAGAATTAAAATTAATCGTCGTAAATTTCACAAAAACAATTCAGATTCGGCAAAAACTTCACAATTGAAAATGTAAAACAGAGAATTACTTACTCTTTTATGACCTACTAAAAAATTGATATTTTTTTCTTTAAGAAAATATTGTTATTGTAAAGTTATACTATCTTATTATTTTCTTTATGAAAATAATAAGATAGTATAACTTTACAATAACAATAACAAATAGTAGATGAGTCTTCTCTACAATAACAATAAATGTAGCATATTTTCCTAGTAGCGTTCGTCATCATTCATCGCCGGAAGAGTCATCTGCTCGTGATTAGATTATATCATGTCGTAATTTTGGTCTATCCTGTACAAAATAAAATCTATCCTCATCGGAAGATATTTTCAAAGTATATTCTGTAGCGTCTCTAGACCTTTTTTTAAATAAAAGTAAAAGATTACTGTCCAATTTCCAATTAGAATTTTATTTCTTGCTACATCTCTTGCTTATTTCTGAAAGCTTTAATTCAAATTCTATTCAAACTAAAACAAGCCCGTGCTTCTAATTAATTAAAAAATATGAAATTCAATACTTGTATTTTGTTAAAATTTTTTATGTATTCTTTTAATTGAAACAACGTTGGCTGCGTAAAAATAGAATGCGAACGTATAAAATAAACTCGTTACTTTAGTGTTACTCATGACTGCGTCATATTGAATGAGTAACAAATAATTATTAACATTTTTAATACGTTGCCATGAGCATATCACCTCAGCTGCAGCGCAATATTAATAAAATATTATATTTCCGTAAAGCGAAGTTCAATAATTCATACCATTTCAATTAATAATTTAATTTTATAAATTTTACATTGTGTTTATATTGCTCTTTATGCACATTGTTATTACATTGTATTCTTACAACATTTAATTGTTTCGATATTTATTTTATTCAGAATTCATTATAAAATCAAATATTATTATTGCACATGTTGACTACGTTAAGGAAACCATAAGTTAATAAATTTTACAAAAATTGCGAGAAAAATTCAGGTTATCCAAAAATATATATTTTTTGAAAATATTTATATTGAATCGCGATTCCGCTAAATTATAAAATAAAAACATCTTTTTTCATTCATAAGTATATATATTCATTCACGGGAAATTGCCAATTACGTAATGCTATCCCTGGAATTTTACACACCGCTTACGTGGCCACAAATGCTGTGTGTGATAATATCGCTTATGTGATGAAGGGACATAAGCCTCACGTTCTTCCGTGAGAGAAATTTCAGAAAAATTGAGTATATTTGAAATATGCAGCTTTAATAGTGCATAAGAATCTCCCTAGAGTAATGCACCGCTGAAATGGCCATACGCAACTACTCGAGATAAAAAATTAACACATGGAGAGTTCACACATTACATATCCTTATTTACCTATTAAGCGATAATACACGGAGAAAATTTTATATTAAAAATTACTATGTATGGCAGTAGCCGTGGACCATGCTGGAATTATACAAATTTTTACTATGTTTTCACAAAAGAGTTTAATAATTATTAATATAATAACATATATATATATGTATAGTAAAAATTTTTATAATTCCAGCAATGGTCCACGGCTACTGCCATACATAGTAATTTTTAATATAAAATTTTCTCCGTGTATATACATTCTGGTATCAGTATATATTTTTTAATTCAAGTTTTGATTTAATTGGATAAGAAGACAAGAAGTAGAATGGTTACATTAATTTAAAAAAAGCAAAAATTATTCAGCATATTAAAAAATTAATATTACTTGTCTAAAAAGTTTAAAGAAAATATTTCTGGATTACCTAAATTTTTCCTCTCAATTCTTGTGAAATTTATTAATTTATGATCTTATTATATTTAAATATAGTCAACATGTGCAAAACAATAATGGCATTTTATTTTATGTCCAATAAAAATAATATCAAAATAATTAAGTTGAAGCAAAACTGCAACGTTCGTGTCTCGAATTAGCTTTACAATGAATGCATAAAAAATGTATCATAGAGTCATTGATATTTTTACTCCGACATTACAACTGATTTTTTTACAATTGTACATAACAAATGCGTTAATAAAAAGATCTAATTTCAAAGTATTCAATGAAGTCTAATGATTCAATTGTGTGTGTGCAGACACACCTAGGTATTATACGTTTCTGTAGAATTGAAGTTATTTTTACGCTAAATCGACTTTAGAAGGTCGGTATATTCCCACCGGACGTATCATTTTATCATCAAAAATAAGTGCAATAAATTTAGAAATACAGTACATAGTTTCTTTTTTCTGCAGAAATTCTCTCTATATATACATATCATTCATATAAAAATTTATGTCAATAATTATAAGAAACACGACAATATATCACTTCATAAATATAATTATTCTAATATAAATACTTGGACATATTAAACGTTCTGAATGCGAAATTTACGTAAGAAAAAATGAAGGAAAATAGTTTTTCATATTTTTTGCACTATCAGCAACGTTATCACACTAATACACGTGAATATAGACAATGCTAAGCGAATTTTATCTGCTCTAGTTATGGCTCATAGTACATCCCACGCGACTTACTATGTGACTCCAATTGAACCTAACTGGAAGGATTAACATTTTCGATATCAACTACTTTTAAATAAATTTTCATATTAAGATGTTCTTTGGTACGTAATAAGTTTCCGAATTAATTTTTTAATACGTATATATAAAAGCATTCCTTTACTTTTCTAAAGAGTAATATGCATCTTATTTAAGAATAATATAAATATCTGCTTATATATACATTATTCTGCTTATGCAGAATAATATAGTATATATTCATTTTAGATATTAAACATATATTATTTTTAGATATAATTTTTCTTCAGATGTATTCTGCCCCCCTAAATAATATTTTTTATATTATTTTGCCCAAACATTATCGAATGAACTTAATAAAATATGAAAATGTAATATAAAGCGATCTGTTTCATTATTATTGATTGAATTTTAAACAAAGGTAAAAGCTAACGTTGGGCTATGAGCAACGTAAAAGATTCAATCATGGTAATGGAGGAATCTAGGTCGCATTCAAATTATTTATAAGGTTCGTGTGTGGCGTAATCGAGTCATTTTCAGTTTCCGTGCGAAAACACAATACGCGAAACGCTGAAAGGAAGAGGCATAGATCCGGTACAAAGTTATTGACCCGTAATTCACACCGACATTTAGTATTAAAGGTCGCCTATCTGCTTCCGAGTTTTACTGATGCAACGTGCCCCGTATCGTTGCCCAAATAAAGCGACAGACATCCTAAAATTGTCCAGATGCACCGCCCACTGTCGAAGTGATAGAAGCCACATTTAAAAACGTGATTTAATTATATTCCATTCTAATTCGATCAGAAATATATAATGTTCCTCTTTATTTACATTTTACTTGCCAAGAAATATTATATGTCGAAATCAAGTAATAAAGTAATTAACTTTGTCAGTAATTAACTTCGAGTAACTCTACTTTCACTTCAGACGGGCTTGATAATTGAAAAAAAATCTTAATCTTAAAACTTACAAAATTTCAACGCATGGCATTTAATCGAATCGATACGTGGATTAAATGCCAAATGTTTCGTTATGAATCAATAGTCTCCAAGCTTATAAAGTCATCGCGATTGAAAAGTGTACTTTCGTGGGTATTCCTATACGTTCCATTAGGATCATTTAACGTATACGGCGCAAGTCCTTTCACGCCTCGAAAGGTAATCCCATCTAATTAGGGATTTAACGACGTGTGGAAGAAAGATGAGTAAAGCGAACGGTAAAGTATCGAGTATCTCGAACCACGCCACGAGGAATGCACGAGCTTGGTCCTGATAACCCTGCGTGATTTTAAGGCAGCCTACCGTGCGACTTTCGCGTAGTTCGATACCGTTTCACCTTACAGTTTCGCAACGGCACGCGAAATGAAAGAAATTAGTATTGCTACATTATGTTCATTCCTTTTCTCACGCGGCGGCGCGTTAATTTTATTGTCGCGGGCAACGCGAACATTTTGAGGTCAACATACCCGTAATAGCTGAAAACGTTACTTTCGTCCTACATATAATGAAATGAAATCATTGCAAATGTAAATGTGTGAATGAAACGAATAAAATTATATAGTGATCGGTGAAATAGAGTCCTTATTTATGTTATCCATGTTATAGATATTATTTATATTATACAAATATACGAAATAATAACTGTATTGAAACCAGCTACAAAACAACCAAATTGTTTAATTTCTTTAAAGAAATTGTTAATTTTTTGCAATTTTGATAATAATTTTTATAGTATATTAATTTCTAAAATTATAGAAAGTGAAATCTCAACTGCAAAATTAAATACATTTATGCAAGTATAAATCTAACTTTAAAGAATATACTTCACTCTGGTATCAAACGTTTGACGTCTAATCTCCTTTCTAATTTCTGGAGTATATAAACTGAAATTATTAATTACTAATCAACTTATAAGCTCTCTCTACTCTCATTATGCAAACAAAAGTTTTCAACAGACGATCTTGTCTTCGCCTTTCACTAATATCTCTTCGCGAGATTCGTTTCTTCTTCACATTACGAAGCCACAAATATTTCCCAAAATATATCCTTTCCGGCACCTGAGAGGCAGCAACCGACTGCCAAATAAAGGCAAACTTTATTCCTCCAGAGACACGCGCTTTTCCTTCATCTGCAAGAATGAATTTTCTCATTGATCTCTGCAGGATCAATTTTTCCCAATCGCTTCGAGAAAAATTAATTCGGGAGAGAAACTCCCCCCTCGTGGAATTTCCACCCACTTTTGCCGCCCACCTTCGCGGCTCTTTAATTAATATAGACAGCAACCTCGAAACGCTGACGGACGCGGTACGCTTGTGTGAAAGTGCCGCCGTTCCCTCAAAGGCGAGCGAGCGGCGAGAATAATGACGGCAATAATAATAATAATGATAAAAGGAGTCGCGCGCGGCGCGGCGGCCCGACTGGCGTATGTAACCGGAAAGGGATAACGCGGCCGTCGTCGTTAGCCGTGTTAGCAAACAACAAACTGGTGGTCGCACAGGTGGACGGCCGCTTTTCGCGGCCATCTGGTCCCGCCGTGCCCCGGGTGTCGTCCAGGTCGCTTACCTCGATAGCCTCGCGTCGCCGCTCGTCTCGACGATCGTCCGCGCGCCGAGGATGCACCACCAGCTCCGGAGCACACGAAGCGAACGCGGGGACGGAGCGCATACGCGGCTGTCACACCACACTCGAAACTGTCATCACGGATGGATTTGACCACGCGCAATGTTACCAACGGACGCGGCCGCTTTGTCACTAATCACGTCGCTCCGCGCGACGCCACGCCGGGCCATGTTGCCATACACGCGGCGGCCATGTTGCCCGGTCGATCGAGACGCGAGCGAATCCCGACCGCGATCCTTTTCTTTAAATTCGAGGCTCGCTTTAAACCAGAGTTTTAAACAATTAAATACTGTTGTAATTAAATTTCTCTGTCTAATTACTAATTATTTTTTTATAATTTTAATTAAAATCGAGTTTTTAAATATAAATACTTTTTGGAATTGTAATTAAAATCAAGATTAAATACAAATACTTTATGGAATTATAATTGATGTCGAGTCGAAATACAAATACTTTTTGGAATTGTAATTAAAGTCCAGATTAAATACAAATACTTTATGAAATTATAATTGATGTCGAGTCGAAATACAAATACTTTTTGGAATTCTAATTAAAGTCAAGATTAAATAAATACAAATACTTTTTAGAATTGTAAAAGATTAAATACAAATACTTTATGAAATTATAATCTTTGCCGAGTTGAAATACAAATACTTTTTAGAATTGTAATTAAAGTCAAGATTAAATACAAATACTTTATGGAATTATAAATTTATGCCGAGTTGAAATACAAATACTTTTTGGAATTGTAATTAAAGTCAAGATTAAATACAAGTACTTTATGGAATTATAATTGGAGTCGAGATTTAATACAAATACTTTTCAGAATTGTAATTGAAGTCGAACTTATAATTACAATTTAAAAAAGTATTTGTGTTTAATGTTCAGTTTACCCAGAAAGCACAGGTGACCGTTATGAATTCAAAAAAATTCACATTTTTAAATTCTTTATGAATTAGTGCAATCTGTACGAAATGAACTCAAAAAGAATTCTTTTCCAACAGTATTCTTATGGAATATAAAAAGAATTCCTTTTGTATTTGAAAAAGGGCTCAGAATTGGTGACATAAAAATGAATTCTTTTTGAACTCTGAAGAGTGTTTCTGGAACAGAAATTGGATGGAAAAAGAATTCATTTCATAATTCGGGAATTCAAAAAGAAATCTTTTTGGATTCTCTTTGCTATCTGGGTAACTACAAATACCTTTTGCAACTGTAATTATAAACTCGAATTTCAGTTTATACAATTTCAAAAAATAAATATTACTTACATTTTTCTTAATTACAAAATTCACAACCCTGTGTGAAACATCGAGACGTTCCGTCTCGTTCCCGCTCGTTTCGACCGACGAGCTCTCTCATCTCGTTTCTCGTTTCGCCAATTTCACGTCGTTTCCATCCAACTCCAACGTTCGAAATTACCGCTCTTTTCTCGCTCGCTTTTACGCCATGCCGCCGTCCGACAGGGCGGCAGCGCGAGTCATCGGCATCGGCCGCGGTAACGTTAGGCGTTTCTCGGCTTGCGCGAGTGCGAGGCGGCCGCGCTGGTGCGCGATAGTGGCGGCGGTGCGGTGCGGTGCTCCGATACGATATTGTCAAGATGGCAGGCGCACGGGGCTGACCGCTCGCAGTATGGATTTCGCCGCGTGATTCGTGCAACGGCGCCGCAACGAGACGAGATTCCCGTCCGTCCAGCGGTCGCGCGGAGGCAGCGCAGAGGTGGGGCGGGCAAATCGCTGGCAACGGCAACGGCGTCGCGCGCGGCGGCGGCTGTCGGGTGCCACTGCCGAGCTGCCGAGGACGGTGCGGGTCCGGGCGAATGGTGTCGCGCCGCGGGAGCGCGATCGTACGGCGCGATCGAACGCGGTAATGAGAGAGCTGTCACGAAGCGGCGCGGCGACGGAGCGAGACCTCCACAATGGTGGATAACAGTTGCATTATCGAGGGGAACGTCAAGTTTCGCGACGGCAAGAAGGTGAGTCCCCGAGGGGGGGATGCGAGCGAATCTGCCGCGCGTGTATCCGTCCGGACTCCGGATACGAATCCCTATTCGCGATTGTCGAGCGCGTTTTCCGCCCCGCGGCTCCCTCCCTCTTCCCTCCTCCGCCCGTGCGCGTCGCGGGGGATCGCGCTCCATTTTTTTCTTCGCCACCCCGCCGATTCGCGACAATCGCGCGAACGCGTCCCCCGCGTGAATTCGCCGATTATCCGCCGACGTCCCCGACGCGTCGCGCGCGGGGGCGGCGCATTGCGACGGCGGGGGGTTGGTGGTGGTCGGAGGGGGAGGAGGGAGGGGGGGGCCTGTCGCCCTGCACGCGAATTCGGGAAACGTGCGCCGGACGCGCGATGCTTATCGACGAGTCACCTGTGCACACGACTCGCCTCACGCGCGATAAAAATTATGTAACGATTACGGGGGCGGTTTGTTGTCGGCGTGTGTGTGTGTACTTTGCGCGACGCGCCGGCGGCTCGTTAAGCTTCCGCGTTATGTATGTACAGGCTGCCCCAGAAAAAACGTACGGCGTCCGAGAGAATGGGGACTGTCGGATTTAATCTTTGACAGTTGAGACGCTAAAGATTAATGTCTTGAATTTAACAATTGTTTGTAATTCTTTTTGCGGTTATTTATCTGAAAATAAACATTTTGTCGTTCGCG
>NJRQ01000114.1:398353-410257 GCA_003063805.1 Aphaenogaster ashmeadi | reverse complement strand
CTCTCTCTCTCTCTCTCTCTCTCTCTCTCTCTCTCTCTCTCTCTCTCTCTCTCTCTCTCTCTCTCTCTCTTAAAAATATTTCACGTTTTTTCGTGATCAAGTATATCTAAAATCGCAATTAAGATGTGTTAAGATATTCGATATTGAGACTCTCCTCTTTACGTTTCCTATAAAACTTAAACTTTTAATTTTTCTTAATTTTACATTGAAACTGTTTTACATTTTTACTAAGGTAAAATTATTTCAATAAGACTGGCAACAATAGTAGTCAAGGGAAATTAACAATCTTTGAAAATGCTGTATTAGATTCATATATGTATATATATCGTCTTTGCAAGAAGTTGCAATAAAAATATCATAAATTTACATTTACGAAAATGTAAATATATTTTTTTCTTTTAAATTCATGGTTCTATAGAATCTTTCTTATTAACAATTCATCAAAACTCGATACAAAAGAATAAAAATATAAAATTTATCTATCTGGTTTTCATAAAAATTAATAGTTTGTGTCAGAGATATTTATGCACAGAAAATGTTTTATATAAAAAAAATTATAATTTGGAAAGATCATATTAATATAATATAATAAGAGATTACTTGTGTGTTTCTCATTAATAGATATCTTCTTTCTGTTTTTAAAAAGATCCCTGCAAACCACATAATTAAAAAAAGAACGATATATATTTTGCATTATTCCAAAAATATTTACTTTTAATGGAATACTCTCAGTACATATGTATATATATATATATACTCTCGGGAAATATAGTCATAACTTGAGGTTTGTACCAACAGAACTGAACATACACTTAAACAGTTCGTATTTTTCAATATTTAAATTATTAATATCTTACTTGCTTTATGTTTATAACTAATACAATATAATGTATTAATATTAAACATTTTGTAAATATTAATACATATCATTATGATTTGTACAAAAATAATTTCTTCTTTTCATTAAATCATACTGCTGTCTTATCCTCTTTGGTCAAACTTTACATGTAAATAATTAAAGTTAAATTAAATAATCACTAAAACTAATAACTAATAACTATAGTAAGACAAACACAAAAAGTTATAGAATAGAAACAAATAACGAATATATTCTTCTCAAATCATGACTATATCTTTCCAGACATTTCATAGACTATATTTATGCAGACTAGACTCTAGCGCTAGTTTTTAGAGTACTGAAAACCTGTTTTTATTTAGTAATATTTTATCCTAAGCTCTGGAATAATCCAGTTCCACAACAATAACTGTTTTTAATGTTAACAATTAGAATTTATAGCCTTATTGTGATAGAGGTCAATATTATTAAATACGCAGCTTTTAAATAAAATAAAAGCTTCCTCTTTTTTCATCTTATATAATTTTTAATCGCAGAATCTAAAAAGCAGTCTTTCGAAATAAGCGTGCGTGTTTTTTTCTTCGATATAAAGTCAAAATGTATGACTTTCTTTGAGGCATAAAAATGTTTTTACGAATTACAATTTAACAGATAATATAAAATACTAAAATTAACATAATTATTTTATCGCACATAAGTACTTAGAGCCACTTCACAGGCAATCAATCTTAAAAGTCTTAAATATTATAATAAAATAAAATGCATCTCTTGTTACGTCAATTAACACTTCACAACACTGTTTATAAATAATTACATCTAATTTCAAATTCAAAATAATTAGACAAAATATAAAGACTTTAATAATATTGACATTCTCAATATTTCTAAATTTATCAATTGCATAAAAAAATTTGATTATATAAATTTAATAAAACAAAAATTTATAAATATTTGCATTAAATTAGGTAAATAATATAAACTATTATGTAAAAAAAGGCACGATATAGAAAAATTTTACCATGTTATTCAGCAAATTATAAAAATATATCCCGTTTAGAGATTAGAAGCAATGTTAAACCTTGATACGCTAACAATTCACATTAAGACTGTTATATGTTAAACTTAATTTCATTAATGTCAATATGCAAATAAAATTTGTATACATTCTCAAAATAATCCTTATGCCAATTTTTCTTATTATTCATAAAATTTGATTTTTTAGAATCTTATGCCTCAACGAAATATTAATAATGTTCTATATTAAGATATGCGATTTTAAATTTAACCAAAATATTAGTAGTACGTATTGTACAAACACAACGTAGTTTAAAAATAAATAAAATGTTAATGCTTTATCGTGTTATCGGCATTTTAATATTGTAAGAACATTATATATTTGATTGTGCGATGCCACATAACTTTACTGAAGAATTCGTTGCGTGAAATAAAATTTTACTAAAAAAAAATCAAATTTATATTGAATTCATAAGCTTTGCTTAAGCAAGGAAACTCCAAAGAAGTTGCACGTATAATCTTCAATCAGCTTAGACCTCTTATTTAGACCTCTTAATTAAATTTAAAGCTGCATACAAAGCTCATTGTATATGGTCGCTAAATGCAGTTGTGGAAGAGTTATTAGAAATTATGTGATACATAACAGAATTATACATTTCATAGCTTTTTCATCAACAAGTGAACAGGATATCTCTCCCTACTTCTTGGTGTTATTCCAGTACTACTTTGTGCCGTTTGAGAATGTAATAGCATCCTACATAATTTGTCGACCTCTTCGTCACTCGAACTAAATCTATTTAAATGTGTGTCATTAGCAGAACTTCGAGAATCATCACAGTTCTCAATGTCAAATCTTAATCGCGATTCTACATGCACAGGGCTAGATGCTCTGGTGGCAGGTGCGGTCCTGCTACGAGATTCAACATTTCTCAAGGGGATTTTGCTAAGACCCTGATTATGATTCACGTCCAATGTTGAGAAGTATCCTTTTATAGCACGACGTACTGTTGTATGATCCTCTAGACTATGACGTTTCACAATCTGCTTTGTTTCTTTAGTATCGGGAAGCTTTAAACTGAAATTCGTGGAATGACGTTTGGTTCGATCCAGCGTGCATTTAGAGTTAGTGAACTTTAATTTGTCTTTATCCAATATCAAAGAATTTCTTTTAAATTTCTCATCTAGAGATCTTTCTTGGCTAGCGTCCCACCCGAATCTAGTTCTTCCATGCGGAGCGGAATATCTTTTAGTCCTTGCATCAGTCTTGGCCAAATGTTGGTCGCTCAAATTTTCCTTCACCATGTTACGTTGTCGCAAGCCCTCTTCGTAATCTATCGAAATTGGTGTGCTTCTAGACATGTCACTCTCACTTGTCCTACGTTTCATGCAATCTTCGTATTCAACGGAGGAATGTCTCTTAAACTTCCCCTTATCGAAATTCATGCTGCTTCGTCTAGGGCGAATCGTGCTGTTTAGTTGTCCCCTTGCGGCAATAAAATCTTGCAAATGCGGTATTTTTGATGTGCTTTGGGAACTGGAGAACAGGGTGGGTATCCTGATACCAGCGTCTACCAAGAATTCATCGTCTGACTGCATCACGGATATTTCCGGCATGGAGCTAAAAGCCCAACAGGAATTATAATGAGCTGCATTTGTTAGTGCCCTTAAAGCGGCAAAGTTCGGCGCTCTATCCTTGCCACTAATGTTAGTAGGAAATTCGTGCGGATAATCCCGTGTTAGTAGGGAATGCTGTTGCGGCTCTTGCTTATCTTCTCTTACAAGTGACAGAAAAAAAGATTTGGTAAAAGCGGAAGGACTATATTCGTTTGCTTGAATTGACTGCTTTCTAAACTTTGCATGATCGTTGTCGGTATCGTAATACGAACGGCATTGGGAGTCACTTTTGTACTCTTGTTCACAAGCATCTGTCAAGAGAGCCTGGAATACTGCTAACTTGGAGCAGCTACATTGCGGCTTAGGCATAATATAATCATTAGATGATCCATTCATAAAGTTAAAATGCGATGTATTAGTAAGCGAGTTGAAATGCCCTATTTTTTCCCAAGGATGTGTTAGTTGGATTCTGTTAGATATAAAGCAGATATAACTTATAATTAGTTTGGCTAGAATTAATAAAACACTAATTCGTATTTTAGCACATATTAATAAAAAGCCTTTAAATAATAAGTAACGTAACTAAGTATATTTAGCTATCCATGATATGCATTAATTCTAAAATTTTAATTTAAGTATATAAAACTAATTATGTTATCTTTAAACATGCATTAGTTTTATACTCTTCTGAATTATATTTCTTTTCCAAGTTAAATCCTCCTTACCTCGTTTTTAAGCTTTCGATTACTTGACGCGACGATGCAGTTCCATCTGCAAAAAACATAATTATTTTAGTTAAGACAATTAAGAACTTATTAATAACTATTACTATTCATTTTATCATTAATCGCCTCTTTCTTATTCAATTAAGTTCTGACATTAGTTAAAACTCGTTTAGCTAGTTACTCTCTTTAATATAACACAAATTAAAGATTTGTACTTTGAAAAATGGCTTGAGCTTGCAAGACAGATGACAGGATTACTTGGATACGAATTTCCGCTTCTCAACTTCTGTTATTATTAAATAATATGAGTTGCTTACATTTAATTAGTAATGATTTTGTTTCATGCAATGCTTCTTTATTCTTCACCAAATGCTCACCTTTTGTCTGTGTTCTGAAACATAAATTTACATAGCTTTAATAGAAGATAATAATATTTAATGATTTGATAATAGATTCTATGTTATTATTTAATAAATTAATATATGTAATTTAAAGTTAAACTTACAATCCTCTTGTAGAACCATCAGTTCCTGTTCGTGCCCAACCTGAACAAATAATATTATTCAATTATTATTAAAATTCTTATCAAATATTGATTTCTTCCTAATATAATTAATAATATCATCAAACATTTTTAATCGCTTGTAAAAGTTAAAAAATTTTGATTACTTATTGCTATTAAATAATAAACAAATTGCATGTAATCAAATGAAATACATTCTGCGATCAAAACATAATTTATATAAGGTAATTGATAATATATTTGTAAAAGCATGATTATATTTTGTAATTAATTAAGAATCTTCCTATCAAATTATTGTCATCTAGACAAATAAATATTTTCACTTAATAATAATAATAATGCGTAACCAATAAAGATAGCAGATACTGATAGAATATAATTAATAATACCTTTCTTTACTATAGTTCCACTTGCTGGTTTTCCTGTACCTATACCTGCCAACTTCTTTTCTTCTTCCAACTTTTTGGCATCTTCCATATCTTGTCTGGTGAGCTTCATTGTTAACTATATAAAAAATTATATTCAGAAAAATATTTTCTCGTATAAACTTGTTCATTAAATTACTTACACTTTGGCCTTCATATTTGACATCCATTTCATCTAACTTTTGTGTAACGCTTTTTAAAATAAATAGTACATCTCTATCTTTTTCGTTGTTAACCAAATGTCTCACAACCGATTCTAATGATGTTAGCAATTTTTTATCGGTTGGCATCCACAACTGACTCTTTAGTTGCGGCAGTAAAGATACTACTTTCATTCTTATATTAGCTACTGGATCTTCAGCCAGATTCAATAAAACATTGAAAAAATGTTCCTTAAAATATGCAGAAGAAAAAATTTCCAACGCTTCGACCATCATACGAACAAACATCATTCTCACATAACAATCAGGATTATTGGCTAAATCTGTAAAGATTCTACTACGCAGTTCTGCTCTTTGTATAGGTTTCATATTATATCGTAGAAGAAGAAGAAAAAGTGTTCCTGCAGCAAGACGTACTGGTATTGGCCGCTGAAATCGAAATTTGAATTAAATTTACACGTTTAATAAAACTATAAAGTTTTGAGCAAAAATAAAATATTACAGACTCACCGCATGTAAAATTCTGGAAAAAGCCATTGGAACAAAATACGAGTATATAAAATCACTGGGAAAACATTTGGGTAAAATCTCTAGCTGCGCATGCATTAATGATGCCAGTCTCCAATTATGTGTGCCTGCAACTTCACCTTCACATTTTAATAAAGCTTTACCTATTTCCATCAAAGTAGAATCCTATAATGAATATATATAATAATATAACATCTTTCAAGAATTGAGTTATTTGAAATTACGAACTATGTAATAAAATTGAATTACCATTCTATCTGTTCCAATAGCTTGATTTTCGACTAAACATTCCAACGTTAATCCTACATGAGGAATTAAACCTTGAAGCACTTCCTCAGAATCATCTTTTAGCAATTTTATTAAATTTCCTTTTATCCGTGCACTTTTTGGTCCTAGAACTTTTGCCACCTAAAAATGATTGTTTTATTATGTATATGAATGTTGTTATAATTTAATAGGTGTATTCAATCTTACTTCATGAATTCCACACGCAACGGTTTTCCGAACCATATAATAATGATCACTAGTCAATGCATCAAATGTTGTAAGTATTGCATCTATATCTTCCGAAGAGCTTGATACAAAGATAAACATTGCTGGCAAATTAAATGCACAGTGCCTTCTGCATTCAACATATCTTTCATCCTGTGTAGGATCGCTGCTAATCTAGAAAATTATACTAATATTGAATATGTTACAATTAAAGAATAATATGTCAGTATTTTTTAGATTATTTTTAGAGGTAATATATATAATTTATACAGATAAATTTATTTATAAAGTATTTTCAATATATATATATACATATATATATATATACACTAATATGTATTGCAACAGGACTCCATAGATAAATTATTTAATACATATATTTCGCTTAATTTATAATTTATAATATATATACTCACAAATGTAAAGTGTGGTTTCTCTTTCTTCAATGATGGTATTCCCATTTGTGCAAGTTGTTGATAGTATTTTATAAACCATGCTTTCTCTGACATTGATAAACACTCTGAAATTACATTTACCACATATGTCATTTTCTGTTATTTGAATATTATTTTTAAGCACATATAAATGCAAGGGTTACTTCTTACTTTCTAGACCAAGTACAAGTTTTCCCAACTCTTGAGCTATTACACATATCACATTATCTTTGAATTTAGCTGCATTTTCACATAGCTTCTTAACAAGTGGGGCTATTATATTTTTTATTGTATCTATAAACAATTTATATTTTAATTAATTTTTGTTGTTTAATTTGTGTCAAGATTATTATTTATGTAATTTTTATTCATTAAAACCTAAAATCTAAAATATACAATTACTCACCTTCCTGAAGATGAGGTAGTAAATACACTATTGTCTGTACAGAGGCATATCTTACACTGCTTTCTTCGTCACTTGCTAATTCTACAAGAGATGGTAGTAAAGCAGGTTTTACAGATTCAGCACCGAGACCTTCCGCAACAAAACGCAACTGCAAACAGATACTAGCTCGCACTTCACTGCTTACATCCTGACAAAGGGAGTGCACTGTTGGTAGAACTTCCTTCTGTATCCTAATAACAATTTTAATAATAGCAATAGTTATTTGTTAAATAAAATTCATAAATAGTAAATTATATAAATTATTTGAATATTTTATGTACATTTTTTGTTTTAATATTTTTTTTACATCACAAAAATATGATAATAGACAATTATCTGGTCAATATGATCAAAATTAAATCCTGCTACTATATAACGCTTGAATAACTAAATAAATTAAGATTTTATTACACATAATAAAAACATGTCATGAAAATAACTATATGTTCAAATATACTCACATAGCAGAATCAAATCGTGTACAAATCTTTCCCAATAATCTGCTGCACGTTATCCTGGAGTAGATAGGTTGTGACAATTGTCCTTTACTTATAGTCAATGGAAGAATCTGTATGTGAGAGTGTTCTTGTTACCATCCATCCAAAAGAGTGCTATGTTATTACATTTACAGTAATTTAATATCTTAAACACATTGATCTATAGTATATATATAAAAAAGTATATAGTTATATATACTTTCTTTTCAAATTTCTATTTGCAAATATACATAATTGTATTTTTATATTAGTTTCTTTATAAATTTAGTTTTTATTGATATATACTAAATAAATTTAAAAAATTCTTTTCTTTTCCATCTATTTGAATAAAATATTAAATACATCAATTTTAAAAATTGCCTTTACAAACCTGTGCTCTTATGACTTCTACCGGCAGTAATTCTATCACATCCAGTAAGGTCTCCAACCATGCATGACAGATAACTTTAACATTGACACATACAATGGAAGTTAGAGAGAGAGAGAGAGAGAGGTACAGTAGATAGTAAACAAACAATACAAATATTTAACTTTTAATTATGAAATACTGTATTTTAAAGTAACAATTATTTTAATTAATGATTAAATATATTTACCTGGATCACGGCTCTCTAAAGAATTTAATATGCTTTGAAGGAATGTCTGACTAAAAACATTATGGCTGACAAGCTTCTGCTCTAAAATTGTTTTGAATGTAGATGATGCTGCTATGTGATACTCAGTTGATGCAGTAGCCAGAGACTGCTGCATCTTAGGTACCACTCGAGACATACATGATTGCGTGTCAGTAGCTAAAAGACTTGGTAGACTTTGTATAACACTAAGTTTCTGGATCTCATCTCCCTTCCTGAAAAATAAAATTTCAAAATGTTTTCTTAAGAAATAACATGCATGACAAAAAGATTGTCATTTTTGTAGTCTTTTTGATATTTGATTGTTTTTTATTTATATGAGGATGCATTAAACTACTATCTTGAATATATAATAATTTATGTAATTAATTATTGCGAATCTGTTATTCTCTTAGCTATATTTTCTTGTATTTTAAAAATAAAAAATTCATGTATACAGTCTGATCTTAGAGAATGTAGCAGATTGTATTTTCTACATATGTGAAAAGAATGTTGTTTGTAAAATTTAAAATAAATCTATATTTTATGACTTGTTTAATAAAGAATTGAATCAGTAACTATATAATTAAGATAATAATATGATCTGATTACATCTGAAACAAATGTTTATAATAGATGTTGGAGACTAAAGAATTCATTCTCGATTTAAATACAAAAATTAATTTCTTAAATGTAACAACTAAAAGTTACTGATTTTGTAATTATTAATTAAAATGCTTATAAATTCTTTTCCCAAATTTCTGCAACCAAAATAAAAAGAATCAGTGAAAATGACGAATACATATACATTTAAATATATATATACAGGGTGGTCCTGAAATAGTTGGTCAAAATAAGGGATTGGATTGGGCTCGTCATAAGGATAAAAAAAGTTCTCATAAACGTTAATCCAAAAACGCATCACGCAGGAGTAACGACTTTAAAAAAAAAAACTAAAAATGAAAATTAATTATCAATTTAATTATGTAATGTGTTCAATAAGTAGCGTAATCGAGTGATCTGTTGTCACAATTGAAATCCAATATTATTGTTCGCGTACAGAGGCAACACTTCAGAATTCAACAATCTCGGTTCACCGTCTCTGGGGATCGCTAAGAATTAGTCGAAATTATAAGAAATACGCCAGGAATTTGAGCGTGTTAGACAATCAATAAACGGATAGAAGCGTGTGTTTTAGTTAATGGTGGACATTTTCAACAACTTCTAAATAAATAAATAAAAATGAAGTTTTTTCCTTTCATGGCCTTTAATTTTTCTGAATCAGATATTAACCCTAGAAGACAAAACTGAATTTGCTGAGCTTCAAAGGCAAAAGTGGGGTGATACGGCACCCCAAACTTCTCGGGTGTCTCAATCTTTTCTATCAGCAGTAAATTAATTATTAAATAATGCATTTTCTTCGTTTTTTAATGAGGAAAACGATAGATGTATATAACATGTTTTTTAAATTATGGTATGGGTCCGGACCCGAAAGTGTACCTGGCTACTTCAGAAGCGTAGTTTGAATTTCGTTTGGGGTGACAAAGAACCCCACATTTGCCTTCTAGGGTTAATAATTAAATAACTCCTGCAGGATGCGTTTTTGGACTAACGTTTATGAGAACTTTTTTCATCCTCATGACGAGCCCAATTCAATCCCTGATTTTGACCAACCATTTCAGGACCACTCTGTATATACACGTATACAATGTACAGCATGTACCAAAAGTGGGACTATATATATTAACATTATTTTATTAATATTTCAAGTTGTTATACCACGGCATCTGAATTAATGAAAGAAGAAAGCATAGAGATTGCTCTTATGTCAAAGACGGTGCCATTGTTTACGAGTTTAATTCCAAGCATCCTGACAGTCCTCCAGTTGACAACAGAACTTTATACTTGTTCGTTTCAAAGAAACGGAGAGCATTGACGATCGGCAGCGCAGTGGTAGACCAAAAAGTTCAGCCGAAACATCTGCACAAGTCAAGTAACTCGAACGTTCCATGAAACTGAAGCCTGATCTACAATGTGCTCTTTGCTTCTTGTTTCTTTAGAAATTAACCAATTGCAGTTGATTTTAAGAAGAATAATCGAACAGGATTGGATTAATTTCTAAGAAACAGGAAACAAAGAGCACATTGTAGATCAGGCTTTATAGCGTTTTCCACTGGGAAAACTGGTGCAACACTGCTGCACACTGAGTGCAATTTCATTGTTCCAATGTGAAAATCAAGTCACATATTTTCAGTGTTTAATGTTCTACTGGCAAAAGTTTGTCAAATTAAACACAGTGGAACATTAAACACTGAAAATATGTGAACTGATTTTTATAACAGAACAATGAAATTGCACTCAGGGTATCGATCATGTAACTTTTCTTTAAGAGTGAAAACGTGAAAAGTGAAAATTTATCAGTGATTTCGCCTGCGTGATTGGTGGAATCACTGATAAATTTTCACTTTTCACGTTTCCACTCTTAAAGAAAAGTTACATGATTGATACCCAGGGTGCACCATGAGTGTTGCACTAGTTTTCCCAGTGGAAAACGCTATTATATAATAAATGATCTGTTAGATCTGACGTTTGGTACACCCTGTACAATACACACGCCAAGGATATATAGATACTAAAAATGTATGGGAGACAACCGCGCGCGCGGCCTGCGAGGTTAACCTAAATCCTCGAAGGTTTCGCGAGCCTTTCGCGATCCTGACAATCGCTCGCGCGAGAAGTGCCGGGGAATCTTTAAAGGACTATAATTAGCGCAGTTAACTGCGACAGGACAGTGCGCTCCTTGAACGACCGCGCGGCTATTTTTAGGAGCGCGCGCGCGCGATATACGCGGGATGAGAGAAGGGTAACAAACTTGACTCTCGGCAAGGGGGTGAAAAGTCTCGCTCGATCTGACGCGCGTGAGGAATACCGTTCCGTACCGCGTCGAGAATGCTCGAGAACGCGGGGCCGGATACTCACGGATCGGACGCGAGTACGTACGGGGCTTCATCTCCCTCTTGCAGCATTTTCGAGGCGCATCTTACTCATCGACTCGTCGCAGCCAGCGAGCGCGGCGGGGCTACCTCACGCGAACGGCACGCGCGGACTCGCTCTCATGACACGATGACACGCGCGGTGCACAACCCGCGAGAACGCGAATGACAACTGAGACGCGGATGCGAGGCGGGCTCGGGTCGGGCAGCGGGCTCGTAATTCCTATCGATCACATCTGACTCGCCGCTCGCGGCCGTTGCGTTTGCGTTGCGTACCAGCGCGACCGAGCGCGCACGAGTCCGCGCCGAACCAGCGCCGAACCGACACGAGCGCGGCCCACGTACCAACTGGGGCGCACCTGGTCTGGTCGTCGTCGTCGTCGTAGTCATCGTGACCAGGGCTGAATTTAGGGGGCCCTCGGGCCGCCGTAGGTGTTAGGGCTTTTACATACTTTTTGACAGGGTAGTAGGTAACTACCCTGCATAAAATGTCGGATTGAAAAGAATTAAAAAGTATTGACATTTTTGAATACTTCTGAATTCTACTTTCTGATGCGAAGAAAGGGAAAGTATTGGTTCGCATTAA
>NJRQ01000114.1:311230-332775 GCA_003063805.1 Aphaenogaster ashmeadi | reverse complement strand
TGTTTTGAAAAGCACTCGAAGTAAGCTATAAGAATATGCAATAAAAAATGGGGTTTCAATAGTAAAAATTGAAAAATCTAAAATTAAAATTTAGAAAAAATTAAAAATTTTATAAATATGAGGAAGCGAAAGAACTTCTTTACCGATCATCATCAAATACAATACGAACCTTCCTTTAATGATACTCTACATTTAAAAAAAAACTCAGCCCGATATCTCAAAATTTGCGGAAGTTACAGCAACCACAAACATCATCCACACACACACACACACGGACATTTTGTTAAAATGTGTTTTTTCGACATTTTAAAACAATCTAAAAGCTTTAACAAAGAAAACTGGAAAAAAATTTTTTTCACGAAAACAAAGCTTTCTCTATGAGGAAGCAAAATTATATAAAATTGTCAGCGAACTAGAATCCCCAGTATGTTCTGTAGTTAAAGAGCGTGTTAGAAAGCACGTCTGTACCACTCAAACGATAACAGAAGAAATTCGATAACAGAATTTCTTTATCTTTGGCTTAAGTGGTCACTATGCCACAAAAATATTAACTGAATTAAAAAAAATACTTTTTAAGGACTATTGGAGAAAACATTTATTGAAATTTAGCACATTTTTCTATCAGTGTACAAATAGTAAAGTTGGTCGTTCTCTATACACACATACAAACACACATTTTTCTTTAAAACAAAATGTCTTTATATATGACAGAAAATTCACTATAAAACATCTTTGCAATAAAGTCTCCAAATCGGTTATAGTATTCATAAATGAAAGATGAAAGGTACTACATCTTTAGCATCTTATGTATGGAAATTGTGTTCGATTTTCTTCTTCGATGCTAATCCTCGCGTATATCTAGCATACGTTTAACCAAATTGAGACAGATTTATCAGTACTATTTGTCTATAAGAAGAGATGGAGATTGCGAATTTCGGCACCATCTCGTTCCATTAATAACCGAAAATGTTAGACACAATGTGCGATTGATTAAGCAATAAGACTGATTGCGGAGAGAAATCTTCATTAATTCGAAATGACTTTAATTAACGAGCCAAGTATTTTGCATCTTTCATGAATCTCTTCGCACGAGGCGGGAATAGATCTAACGTAAAGTCCGATCTAGGTCGATCAGAGTCCGAGCATGTGTGCGCGATTTAGAAAAAACGTAGGAAACGTAACGAGGATCTGTGGTAGGGCTCTGCGATTCGCTTCTCTCCTCCTGCCGCCGCAGCCTACTGCCGCGAGTGCGTGCCAAGGCCCATATATAGGCGCCCCTTTGCCGGGCTGCGGCCTTACAGAATCCGCGGCTACCACCGCGAGTGCATCGTCGCGGCAGGTGCGTCCCGGAGTTCCCTTTACGCCGCCCGCTCGCGCTTGCCGCTTCGCCGCCGCGCGTGAAAGCTGGAGCTGCGAGACACATCGCTGGACCTGTCCGAGTAGTAGTCGATCGGCGAGTTCCTCCTCGCCTGCGAGTGCTCCCGCGACAATCCAGAAGTATCTAGTAGCGTACAACGAGCGTATGACATACGTCAGTGAGATTTCATCAGCAACGTCGGTGAAAGATTTGCGCTTTAATGACGCGTAAAGATTGATTTTTGATTGTAACGTCAGAGTTTTCCTCGAGTGCGCCGTAGGAATCGTATGCGTAGTGCGTCGTGCGGCTTTGCGCGGTGCGGTTTGCACGCACGGACGACGGAAACAGGAGTTTCGCTCCTCTCGCGATCATGCAGCCCGGCGGCAGGAGTTGGACGCGTCCCTCGGACGTCTCCCGGTGCACGTGCATCCTGTTGCTGCTCGCGTGCGCGACTGCCCTTTCGGTCGGTGCCGACACTCATTCCCTCAAACCTCATATGAACATTTCAGACACCGAGGAATGCAAGGACACGGAGTTCAAGTGCAGTAACGGCAGATGCATACCCAATATATGGCACTGCGACGGCGACCGAGATTGCTCGGATGGCACCGACGAGGACCCCGCTGTCTGCAGTAAGTTGAAATTTTTCCTATAAAATTGTATGTATGTAGTAAATATTGTGACGTTGGATCGTTTAATTTGCGCTAATGTTCATCAAGAGAAATATGGGCCGAGAAAAAAAAGTGGCTACACGGAGAAAATTTTATATTAAAAATTACTATGTATGGCAGTAGCCGTGGACTATTGCTGGAATTATAAAAATTTTTACTACGCCATTGCTTTACATAGTAAAAATTTTTATAATTCCAGCAATAGTCCACGGCTACTGCCATACATAGTAATTTTTAATATAAAATTTTCTCCGTGTAGTTAAAAGATTTTATGAGATAAGAGAGGGAGATAGAGAGAGAAATAGATCGAAGATAATATTTGAATCGGCAGTTTTATTTTGTTAATTTTTTTCAAAACTTATAATTAGACGTGGTTGAATTATAAGATATTAACACACACATGCCACATAAAAGTTGATGTTGTAATTTGAATAGCTAATGAGAAAATAATTTTTCGAAATGATTTATGCACGAACGGAAGACTTGATTTTTGACTCCAATATTTATTTCTTATTTATTTAAGAGATTAAGTAAGTTACGCGAAGAAAAATTTTTTTTTTGAGAATTTTTGAAATTTATAGAAGTGATATAATTATAAAAGCTTAGAAAATTAAAGCTTGGAAAATTTTAATTTTTGTTTTTTTTTATTTTGGAATATTAAAATTTTTCAAGTGTCTCGAGTTTATGATTGCAGTAGCGAACGTCTCGAATGCGGAAAGTTTTAATTAGTTTTATAACAGATTAAGAGAAATTTTTGATAAAAATTAAATTTGAAAGTTAATTACCGGTATATTTAACGGTCAACTCAATCGCAGATTAAATATTTGCTAAGATAAGGTAAATGCGAAATTAATATCTCTCCACTGCCAATAAAGTATATCTATTAGCATTTACCGCTTTGAGCGAGGCGCCTGGTATATTTATATATGTATGCAGAATGCGAAATTTGTAATTTATGCGTCTCTATGTAGTGTAAAAATTTATTAATTATTTTTTATAAACGCTTTATGAATTTTACTTTATGAAAGAAGAGTTCACTTCGTAAAAGCAGACGACGAGGAGCTCTTTGCATATTTCATAATAGGAAAATTGTACACGCTATTTGAACATCGTTCGCGTCTTTTTTTTATTACCGTACAACTCTTTGAATACTGACAGAACTTAAAAGTCGGCTAACTTTCTTACGAACAACGTTATTGCATTGTTGTATCGAACGATAGGATGAATATTTACCCGAATATAGTGCATCCCGGCTGTAAAAGGTCCCGGTATGTGAAAGTACAACTTTGGAGACCGGTTTTTCACGCAGGTGAAGTGTACTGACATACAGGGTGTTCCTCACTAACGAGGTTATTTCCTATTTTAAGGATACTTGATTCTAGCATTATCATTTGGTTACTGTCTGATGAAACCCTGCGCGGATGTTAAGACGCATTTTTTTAATTAAAATTGTAAATCACTTGATATTCCAATTGGCCGTTGTACGTATTTGCATATCTCCACCCTCGATGTATAAACTGCGAAGCTGAAGAGCAACATTGATGCTAATCGATTAGTTTAATCGTATCCCATCGATCCTTGAAGGTCGCAATGACGATCATAATTACACAGTGGAATGCGCATTTAATATTAATTAGTGCACGCTGACGCAAAGCCCTTTTGACCGACATAATTATGCGTGCATTTAATCATTTCAATTATGACGTAAATTGCGCTGCAGATCATTAAAAATCCTCTTAAATTATAAAGTAGAGAAACGCGATCGAGTTTTATCGTCGATACACGTTGTAATTTTAGTAGAAAACGAAGAAACGATAGTCCTTCAGAGAAACTATCAATCATTGTTCTGTCATTCTCTCGGAACTATATAGCGTTAAACGATATCATCATTTTCTACTTATTTAACAAATGGATTATGTCATGAATTATTTTATTCTACGTAAATTTCATGCTTTACGTTCATTAACGGACATTCCAAGTAAATAACATAACTACGTTCTTCGGATGGTTTTAAATGGAATTTGTTCTTTGATAAAATTTTAATCTAAAGTTACAAAAATATGCAATGTCGAAAATTAGAAAGTTGCGATTAATGATGGATTTCTTCGATATTTTTTATTCAAAACTGACTAAAGAATCCGGAAGAACGTGCCTTTAATAAGGAAGGCATCCTGTATATTACTATAATGTTCCATGATGTTCATACAGCATTATTTCATAAAATGAGAAATTAGTTTAACGCTAACACGTTCTGTTACGTACGAAACGTGATCGCAAGCGTGTAGCTCTTTTATTCGAACTTGAATCTGAAAAAAATGCTAATATATCAAATGTCAAAGGTTAGTGACTGTTTCGTTTGCCTGTATAATCAGGCATTATTATACATGATATCAAAGTATCGAAACATGTATACATCTATACTTTGCTTTTGACGTTCAATATTTCTAGTATGAACATTTTATCTGTCACACATACAAAGTATTTATAGACAAAACTAAAGTTTGCTTTAGATACTTTTATAATTTGCATCTTTCTAAGTAGAAATTTATTTACAATTTTTACAATTTTTTAATATATACCGCGTATATATTTTAATATGTATTTTATATATGTGTGTATTTTTTTATTTCTCTGAAATATTTTTCTGTATTACATAAAATATAAAATTATAATTATATTAAAATTATAATTATATAATAATAGAATTCTATTCTGAATTCTTACGCAAATTTTTGGTCGTCTAGTGAGCTTTTAAGAATGAAATTTTTATTCGCTTTATATATAAGCAAAAAATACAAATTAAATAAAAAAGTACATTTGCATATTCCTCGTGAAATGTATAACTCGTAATATTAAGATGCGAAACTGAAGTCTCCTAAGTTGCGCAAGATCGCAGTAAATAAATAAATTTAATAAAAACTTGCATATTAGAGTATCTGAATAATACCTTGAAGAAAATTGTCTTGAGCTTTTAGACGTGTTTTTAGACGACTTTTACGCATTTTTAAAAAATTTTTATTTGAGAAATTATTGTCGATATTAAGTAGAAGTATGCTCTCGCAAGATTGTGTCCTAAAAAGATGGTTAATTGAGAATATTGAACCGAAAAAAAGGATCGAAACCGTGCAGCGAAAGGGAGTTTGAATGCAGCCCGGGCGAGTGTATTCCGAAGACGTGGCTGTGCGATCGTCAGTCTGATTGCTCCAACGGTCTGGACGAGAAGGATTGTCACAGTAAGTCGCGCGGATAAGTACTTTAGCGTAGGTGTTACCGGAAAGCAGCCAAGGAGGAACGAGATCAGCTGGAAAGCTACGGAACAAATGACAAAGCGCAAACTGCAGAATCTCAGATTGCATCCTCGTGCTCTCGATACGTTCTATCGCTTACGACATGAGAAAGTTGGGTTCTCGATTCATTAATTGCATGTATTGAAACATGAATAGCTTATTCGATATAAAATGATTTCGAGAAATCGGTGAAATGGTGACAAGCACAATAGTAATCAGTAGCAATCAATGTAATTTTTATAAGGTGTAAAAGTTACCTTTATCTATCTCAATAACCAACTAGAATTTTCAATACTTTTACAGGATATTGTTTTTGTGCATGCTATTTAATTATCTAAATCTTTAAATGATCATCTTTGATTATCTAATGATAATAGATAATATGAACTTCCAAGAATAACAAAATAACAATAAATTAACGATATGGGCGCAGCTGAAAAGTAAAAGTCGATTTTATATAGATCGGTAGAGCACGCGAAAATTGGAATGTTTTTTTAACAGAGTGTGACTATTTTATATTTTTAGATTGAAGAATGATCTAAACGAATCTTAATTTCTCGGGGTCAATAGGAATCGTGGGAGTTTAGATTTTCCATTTATTTGATAGATATCATTTGAAACTTTTGCTTACGAATTCGTCCACACGCTGATGCAGGAATGCAATCTATCCTTCGAAATCTATCGCGACCGAACGTCAATCGCAGTGTCCATTTTGTCGGGGCTCGCGCCCCGTGTGATATATTCGCGTGCGAAACCGGTACAATGCAATTGTCATCTTGTAGGGACCAAGACCTGTACGCCGGAACAATTCACATGCCATTCGGGAAATGGCGAGTGCGTGGCATTAACATGGATGTGCGACGACAACCCAGACTGTTCGGACGGTTCAGACGAGGCTGAGTGCAGTAAGCTTCTGCACGTGGGCTACTTTTTCCATACGCTTGCACACTTTGTTCTCTCTATTATTTTTTTTATCTGTGTTCTATCGTATATTGCACGTTACATCTCGGAGGTGAATAGCCGAGACTCTTTGATATACATATATGTATCGACTATTGGTTTCTGCACCCACGCATGCAACTCTTTAAAATATATTGTGTCTCTTTGAGATTTTCAGCCGATGTAGATCGTGACTTTTTTTAGAAAAGATATTTCAGTCCAAGATATTTTTGTACAGACTATAGAGCTTTAATTACAGAGATCTATCTGAACTATGAGACTCAAGCATATTTATATATTTGAGACATGGATAGCTACAATTATACATCTATTAAATATATAATATTAATATGTATTAATATATTTGATACATATATATATTTATTATTACATTATATTGTACGTTATAATTTATATATTAAATATATAATATATTAATATTATTGACGCGGTGAGAAGCAGACATACACTGAGAAAAAAAAGCTGTTGCTTCAATTAAAGTGTTATAACGGGGTGCCGAAAACATAAGTAGTTTATTCAATTGTATTATTAATAGACCCAATATTTGGGATTATTAAAACAATGATTGAATTATTGGTTTAAAAATGCAGACATTGGGTCTAATAATAATACAATTGAATGAACTACTTTATGTTATTGGCACCCCATGATAACACTTTAATTGAAGCAACAGCTTTTTTTTCTCAGTGTAGACGTAGACGAACGTAGTTATCATGTCCGATGTAAATTATATTGATGTTTTCGATCGAAAACAATTATGATAGTTGGTGATCGAGTAGTACTTCCTTGGGACAAGCTAAAATCGATTTCGATTGGTGAAGGTTACTTATGGAGAAGGTTGCTTAAGGGGACTTGTGATGATTAACGTAATCGTAGTTACTTTAAATTATGCTTTAATGCTCACACTTCACGAACGAATTGCACACGTTACGTCACACCTTTATGTTTTACAAACGAGTTGCACGAGTTACGTTAGTTATACTTTTACTAGCCGTGATTATTACTGCATTTATTCGTTGACGGTGTTTCTGTAATGCGCTGATTTTCGTCGATTTTTCTTTCCTTGCTACTTTACCGGTTGATAGTGTTAAGATCTACAAGAATTGATGGTGGGTAGAAACGTTAAATCAAGCGAAAAATTCATTAGAAATTTTATAAAAAATCGAGAAATCTCTTTTAATGTATATTTAACAAATTCACATACAATATCCTTGTTCCTGTTTTTCGTTTGTCCATTATTGTATAGTTATTATACAGATTGGCACAAAAGCGACTTTATTCAAATGAAAAATTTGAGTAGGAAATGGATTACCCACGATCCAATTGCTGTGCTCTATAATTATTTCTAGCTTTTATTTTCTTCATATATGTTTGACGTCCACTGTAAGTATCTTATTACACTTATTATCTCTTGTTTCTCTTAGTTGGAGAATTTCCGATCGTAATACTTGAGAGTGCAACTTAATACGTAGCTTTTTTCATTAGATGTTAGATAAAGTTGTGTCGCAGATACCGCTTGCTTGGAGGAGGAGATAATTATCCCGCTTGAGATTGCGAGTGACTGCCGGGAACCTCTAATTTCCTGCGGAACTTGTCTCTTCGAAAGCGCAAATGGTCACGATTACAGAATACATAACAGTGTAGTAAAAGAAAAAAGATTTTTTTTTACATAGATACATTTAATCAACATGTTTCTTCCTAGAGCGGTATTTACGCACGAATCGTTACGTTAAAGCTGCATGTTTATGTTGGTCTTATATCATGACGTAGATCTTCGTGCTTTTATCTAAATTATATGTTACGTGAAAGCCGTGATGTTGAGATTAACTTGTCAATCAATATTCTACTTCCCTACGATATTATGATTGTGACTTAACAATAATGCTGTAACTGTTCTCAATATGGCCTGTTAAGATTTAGGAGTTTATATATATATATTTTTTTAAATAATGATATTTATATCTTGCCATAAATGAAATACATAAAAATATGTAAATATAATTTACATTTTACCATAAATGTATAAATACTATTATATTTATTATGAAATAGCATATATCAAAAGATAAATGAAATTGAGTTTCTTTCCCTTCTAAGAAAAAGCTTTTTTCTTAAGAGCTTTTTTCTTAAGTTATCGTAATGGAGTAAAGTATATTTATACAGAATAGATTATTTAACAATAGATTAATTACAACGTTTATATTAATAAGCATTGTCAAATTTAAAAAAAACTTTCACTAATTATTATAAGAGAAAATAAGAGGAAATCGGCAGAGGAAGAGAATAAATAACGCGCAGATAAAAACATCTTCGTGAACTATAATCTCCTGTTATAAAAAATTCATAGCTATTGCAAAACTAGACAAAGATGTATGTTATCGTGAAAGGTTATCGGATCAGCTGATATTACTTTCGAGTTTATAGCGTAGTACGGTTTATCGAGAGAGAGTTATTAAGCTATATCGGGGTTCTAGGTCATATTGGGTGCAATTATTTTATAATGCAAGATCGCGTCGCTTTATAATTATTGGCAAAATTTTTATTTTTTAATTGCTACAGATATATATGCACCTGCTGTTTTTACTAAAAGTTAATTTTGGCTTTTTTATTATTTGCAATCTTTTTTCTTGACTTGTGATAATGTCATTATATACATGTAACTTAGAAAAGCTCTGTTATTTTAAATATTTGCTTTAAAATAGATTAATATCCTTAGTAGTAGGGAATTATTTTAAATAGCTTTACATTCCTACACTGATCAAATGTCAACCCCTGTTAAGATCAACGTCGCTGCAAAAGAATTTCTGTTGCAAGTAAATCACGTCGTTCCATTTCTCTCACATGAGAAATCTTTTGCCTCAGACGACACTTGCCGGTCTGACGAGTTTACCTGCGCGAACAAGCACTGCATCCAGCAGCTGTGGGTCTGCGACAACGACAATGATTGCGGGGACAACAGCGACGAGAAAGGTTGTGGGCCGATAACGTGTCATCCTGGCACTGATTTCGCGTGTTCCGAGAATTATTGCATAACATCGCGATGGAGATGCGACGGCGACTACGATTGTCCCGATCGATCTGATGAAATAGGATGCAAGGTACTTCGTCTTCAAAGAAGACTCGCTGATCTCGTCAAAGTATCGGATGGTTGAAAAGATTCAAGCGATGTTAAGAATAAAGAAACTCGTGAAAAAAATGCGATACAATTTATGTAATATTGCATTGCACGTAGATCTGACGTTACTTTGAAATTTATTCTTTTAGGATATTCTGAATGGGAAGAAGACGAGTCACTGCGACAAGGAGTTCGATTGCGACGATGGTGTTACTTGCATCCATCAGACTTGGGTATGCGACGGTGAAAAGGACTGTCCCAATGGTGCGGATGAATCTCCACAGAGATGCCACAATGTCACATGTAGACCTGATCAATTTCAGTGCGAAGATCGACGTTCTTGCATCTCGGGTATTGAAATATATATATTTAAAGATATAACATTTTTCTATAGTAAACTACTTCTATAGTAAACTACTTATAACCGTCATTACGTTAAACATAAAATTACTAACGACAAATTGACGAAAAATGTTCTTGTTTCATTAACAGATAACGGTATGCTTTGTGTATGAACAGAAGATGACTGCTTAAATTCAGCCTTAACGTTATCAAGATATTGAATTTCGAAAATTAATAAGCTATTATAAAAGAGATGTATATTTTTTTATCGCCTCATATTTAAATAAAGAATCTATCGTTTTATAGTTGTGCGAATATAATAGCAGACGAGCGAGTCAACCTGTACGATTCGGATTTTCAACGATTTATATGTCTAGGTCATCTATATTGCAACGGTAAAACCGAATGCGCCGACGGAAGTGACGAAAAGAATTGCACGAGCAAAATCGTAAGCTGCGATCCGCGAATTCAGTTCGAGTGCAGCGAGGGCTCGTGTATTCCTCTGGAAAATGTCTGCAACAAAAACCCAGATTGCATCGGCTGGGAGGATGAAAGCGCCGAACTCTGTGGCGTGGATGAGTGTGTAAAATACAACGGTGGATGCTCGCAGATTTGCGTCGATTTGCCTATTGGTTACCGATGCGACTGCCATGAGGGTTATAGACTCATCGACAATCGCACGTGTGATGGTATGGACAAAGTTCTTGCATTTCCAAATATTAACACATTAGTTTCTTAACGTTTCTGGTCTCTCACATTGAATTAGCTTCGTATTGAAGCTGTTTATAAAGAGATTATTTTATCTTTTAGATATTGATGAATGCTTGGAACCGGGTAGCTGTTCTCAGTTTTGCCAGAATGAAAAGGGTAGCTTCAAGTGCAGTTGCGCCACTGGTTATCTTAAAGATCCGCGGAATTTAACACGCTGTAAAGCTGCAGAGGGTCATGCAAGTCTATTATTCGCCCGTCGACATGATATCCGAAAAGTAGCTCTAGACCGTCAAGAGATGACAGCCATCGTTAATAATACTAAAATGGCAACTGCTTTGGACTTTGTCTTTCGCACTGGAATGATTTTCTGGAGCGACATTAGTGAAAAGAAAATTTACAAGTAATTGTCAATTATAAAATCTTTGTTATTAAACTTCATATTGAAAGATATATTGACCGAATGACATGTTTAGAGCTCCAATAGACGAAGGAAATGAGCGCACAGTCGTTATTGAAAACGATTTTACCACATCAGATGGATTGGCAGTTGATTGGATTTACAGTCACATTTATTGGACAGACTCTGGGAAAGATACTATCGAATTGGCCAATTTCGAAGGAAATATGAGAAAGACTCTGATACGAGATCGCATTCAGGAACCTAGAGCGATAGCACTGAATCCATTGGAGGGTTGGATGTTTTGGACAGACTGGAGCGACGAGGCTCGTATTGAACGAGCCGGCATGGATGGTACTCATCGATCGGTAGGAAATTACAACGTTAATTAAAAAGTATTGAAGAATATGTTACTTAATCTTCATTAAACTTAAAGAAATTTAATTTCTATCTCTTGTTTGAACATATATATGTGTACGTGTATGTGTGTGCGTCCAATGAAAATAACATAATTAATAATTTGCAATCTATTAGACGGTTTACTTATATTTATTTTAAATTGTTTTTTTTCTGAAATCATGGGTTTTTTCTTGCTGATGTCTCTAGAAATCGATTTAGAAGGAGCAATTATGAATCATTAATGAAGTGTATTAAATATGTTTTTCGAACAATTTGCCTTGATCTCTAATAAGAGTTTATTACAGGTGATTGTCGGCAATGATGTCAAGTGGCCTAATGGCTTAGCTTTAGATTTGATTGGTAAGAGAGTATATTGGGTAGACGCAAAACTGAACATCATAGGTTCCTGTAATTATGATGGTACTGGTAGACGAACAGTTCTATACTCTCCCGATAGCCTCAGGCATCCCTTCAGTATAACAACTTTTGAGGATTATGTGTACTGGACCGATTGGGATAAAGAAACGATCTTTAAAGCTAACAAATTCACCGGCAAGGAAGTAGAACCCGTAACGTCGATCAGAACGCTTCAGCATCCGATGGTAGTCCATGTATATCATCCTTACAGACAGCCTGATGGAATGAATCAATGTCAGGCTGTCAATGGACATTGCAGCCATCTGTGTTTGCCCGCGCCTAAAATCAACTCTAGATCACCACTATTGTCATGCGCCTGTCCTGACGGCTTACGGTTATTACCCGATGGATTGATGTGTGTAGAAAATGGTGAGTCAGTCACAGGGAAGGATATTGCGATTGACGAATGACCTTCCAGTACTGAGCTACTACGCAATTTTCAACTTGTCTTGTTATAGCAGCCAATTTGACTAAGTGCCGATTATTCTATAATTAAATAGTGTCTTTAGCTGAACGTAAGACGAGGTACTTTAAATTACATTAAAAATAATTTTTTGAATATTTGCAATGGACGTTATATTACGAATTACAAAATCTTTCTTTTAATGAATAAATTTGTTTAATTAATAGACAGTCACGGAAAGCTGTTCGTCAATTTATTATAGATTTGTTATGTTACAGATCTTCTGCAATATATATATATAGCATATTATGAGAATGAAATCTAAATTCTCAGATAGCATTGCATGTCGTTGGTGCATTCTAATTTATCAATGCTTATTATGCAAGAAAGATGTTCAAAATGTCATTTTTTGAATTCCTCTATCTTTTATATTCGGTAGTTATTACGCTCATATGCAGATAGCGCGCAAATAATCATTAACATTGAGATCTCATGAAACAGTTGTTGCACAGTAATAAATCATCTTGCATGATTATTCTTATATAAATAGAATAGTATAATATATAAGAACGTGCAAGTGCTTGAATGCGAAAAAATTATTATGAAAAAGCGTGTATATTAAAATTTTTAGTGCACAAAGGTATAAAAATTTATTTTTTTAATTAATATTTGATAGTTGCTCGAAGAGTTATGAATTTATTATTTACGTTGTTTCATTTATTTGCATTCGTGTTGCATGAATTTGGGATATTTCAGTTACTACAACCATAGCGCCGTCCACACAAGCACCCATGGAGCCGTTCCAGAGGCTCAAGCCTCTGAATGTTACAACACCTACCAGTAAGTTTGGTTGGATGATATTTTTTCAATACACGCGAATCTTTTTGGGATATATTAAGCGCTTAATTAACCATACTACCATATCGAAATAATTAATCATTTGAACATCTATTAATTCACGGTAATTCATTCTTGGGATACATTTTATATTGGGTTTTATATATAAAACCACTAATTTTAAATTGTATTAATATAATTTCATTTAAAAGTGAAATATTGAATTAGAAATAGTTTTTTCCTTTCTAAGAAAATGGATTTTGTTGTACATATTAAGTTGTACACGTTAAATCTATATTAACATTTTTTATTTAGTATGTAGTATCTGATACAAAATATTTCAGATATCTACTTCTATTAAGTCCATTTGTGTGAAATCAATTTTTCCTTGACAGGTACATTAGAAAATTAATTTTTAAGTCAAAGAGCTTTCCGAGAAAGAAACTTCAGAAATGCAGAGATTAAATTTTATTTTATATTTAATTTGAGTAAATTTTAATAAATCTGTTATTTGTTACAGTTACAAATATATGTGGAAAATAGAAAGTTTGAAGCAAATAATGATTTTTTTCCAAATTTTTATTAAGATTTTTCTTTACGTTTATTAGAAAATTCATAAATGGACAGTTGTTTTTTTTTAAATCTAAAGCAGAATTAATATTTATTGTTATTTGCTCAACAAATTTGATTGATTATAAATGATTACTTGATTATTTATTTAAGAGATATACTTTATAACTTATTTTATGATATAAAATTATAGAGATATGTTGCTAGGTATATTTATATTAAGTGTTACTTTGCATAGTATGAATGTGCCCTATATTCTGCATGTATTTTTCTCTTAAAAATGTGCAATTTACTTGATAGCTCAGTGGTAGTTAGTGTTTTCTATATTTAGATTTTTACTGTATTCTTATAATTATGGCCATTGTATATATCGCTACTGAAATGAATTTATTAAGTTTTTACTAATTGATTGTATTCTCTGCTACAGTAATGAATGTGCTGGAATGGAAAAAGATTTTTAGGATCTCTTTATACTTGAACATCAAACATATTAATTTATGTGGTTTTGGAATTTTTATATTGAATATGCTATTTCTAGATCCACTATCCTCAGCAGATGCAGATGGAAAAGGAAATTTAGCAACTGAATCAACTGATCCTGGTTTAGTGGCCGGCATCGTGATAGGCGTAGTGTCCTTAGGACTGCTATTACTCGCACTTGTTGCAGTACTGTGCTACAGGCATTATCTTCATCGTAATGTTACTAGCATGAACTTCGATAATCCCGTCTACAGGAAGACTACAGAAGATCAATTTAGTCTTGAGAAAAACAGATTCCCGCTTCCTGCAGCTACAGTTGGAGAGGAGGTAAAAATAATAATTTTCAATTATAATTATTTGAATTGATTTTTACCTAAAAGCTTTTAGACAATTGTTATGAATTATGGGATGAAAATCATAAATACTTTAACCGATAAAATAAAATTTTTTAAAATGCTTTTTATAAATAATTGTATAATATATATCATTATTTGTGTTTTAGGCTCAAGAACCATTGACAAGTCCTGGAACAAATGATTATGTTTAAGGCTGAGTCTGTCAATGTAAAGGGTTTAACAGGCTACTGAAGTACTATATCGACCAAGTGATAAAACCATGTAAAGAAAGACAAGGTATTTGCGTTGAAAGAGCCTGTCCAAACGCATCATGCCTGCGCTCGCTCGCAAGCCTGCCAACCAACTGTGATTATGTTAATTTTTTTTGTATCTATTTCTTTACAAACTTTAGCACTTTGTCACTCAGATATATATATTATGCGTGCAACATTTAGATTTGCTCTAGGACGTAAAGGGAGAAATATCTAGAGGAACTGTTGCCAAATAAGCGATCTTATCTTCATGTATCCAAGTAGTTTGATAAGAGCTTATAAATTTCTACTTAATATTTTCCCTATTTAGTTAAGCAATATATAATTTGTAATATAGAACTTTTTAGATCAATTTAGCATGGCCTGGCGCACGTAGCGTATGATTTTACATGCGCTACGTATATGTAAGAATATTAACTTGTTATTGTTTAATTATTTATTTAAAGATACATAATGAACATTTTTTGAATAGAGTCTCTAGGTATGTAAGATATTACTTTTTTTTAGTAATGTCTTATAGTAGTCATATGTAAATAATGCAAAAAATCTCAATCGATATTAAAATTATTTAAAAATTATTACACGTGGTGTTAAAATGCGATATGAAAGTTATAACAATTAAATGCATGCTGTGAAACAAACTAAATCATTCAACTAAAGGACTAAGAGGCTATAATTATTATTTTCTTTTGTCTTGAGTTATTTTAATTTTCTGTTTTTTGTTATAAGAAAGAAAAACCACTTTTTATAAAAAGCACATACATTCAATATGTATATATATATATATATATATATATATATATATATATATATATATATAAATATATAAACAGGTTCTTTTATTATTATATATTGTAGTCTTCTTTATAATTTAGATTTAAGAGTATATTTATACATAATCCGCTCAGTGTTAATTATTCAAAAACAGAAAGTTAAAAACCGCGAATTGATAAAAAAAGATATATGCTCAGAAGAAATTTCTCCTTTTATGTCTGTATAATGCGGTACAATACTATGGACATATGCGACATATGAATAGACATATGTCAGGACTTTCCAGCAACTATCTGTATATTGATGGGCGGTCCATATCACGAAAAAATCGCTCCACAAATATTATACTATCGTTTATGTAGTAAAATGGAAAGAGCATTGTTGTAACGACTTGAGCTCAATGACAGTAAGTGTGACTGTGCGTTTGTTAAAAGGGAACTGTTGTCAAGTACTTCAATCTACTAAAAAAAAATCAGTGTATTTGTATAGAATTATTGCGTCGGGCTTAAGAGTTTTATTTACTATATAAATATTAATATGTATGTGTATATATGTATATACAAAGTGTAGCAAAAATTGAGTATAAAAGCGCTGCAACAGAAAGTTAGCGAAAAATTGCATAATGAAAATTTACATTGCTTTTTTCATTCTGAGTAATAGGTTTTTAAGCATAAGCTTGAAATTTGGCTAAAATATTGAGCTATCGTTAAAATGTGCTTTGTGCTGACATTATGTGCTTGACATTAAATAAAATATCGTACTGCGAAGATTCAAGAAAACACGTTACATGACTATTTAACCACAACTTATAATTTAGCCAAACTTCAAATTATGTATTCAATCTTATATTTAAAAACTTTTCATTATTTAATTTTTGCAAACTTCTGCGATAGTATTTTTATACTTGACTTTTGTAATGCTCTGTATATATGTAAAGGATGCCCTAGTAAAGATATGTATCAGTACTGTAAAAAGCTCACAATGATAATAACAATTTATTTAAAACTTTGTTATAATTTGCGTATTATATATTTTATGCTTTAAAATTCGCGCGTAACTTTCTCTTTTCATTTCGACTATCATCAATAAATTACTCTCTTTTTTTTTAATTATCACGCGCTTATATGTATCCATGAAAGATGTATTGATTAGAATCCACAAAATATTTTTAGAACATTCCAAACATTTTATATACGCCTTCTGATATAACGAAGAAAGAGAAAAATTCAAAAGTATATACATAATGAATACAATTATACGGTGTCTCATAAGTATTACAATTCTAAAATTGTATTTGTAACAAAAATTGGAATAGAGCGATTGTTTAATGGTTGTGGCATTTGCTCATTGCTACTTTTGATTCTTAATTTTAACTAATTCGTTAATTAAACTTTGATTAAATTTCCACTACGAGAAAATTACACGTCTCAAGGCATTGCTGATTCATATCTTTTTTTAATGTCCTACATACATATATGCATATTTATATATAATATATTATAATATTACTATATTAAAAATGATTAAATGTGAAAAAAAACATTTTATTAGATAAGATTATTAAAAGATATAATATTAGATTGATAAAAGGAGCTATGTACGTTGACAGATAGCAGATTGTTCTCACAAAAAATTGTGCCAACAGTTTCATGCTTTTGCTGAAACAAATTGATTTACAAGTCAATAATTTGTATACACTTTATCTGGTCTTGCTTCTATGGGACCAAGGAAACTTTGTACGGGAGATATAAATAATGTTTCTAGTTTTCATCTTTCTTTATACGAAGATAACATTAAACGATGGTATGGAAAAAAAGTTGAAATTGAAAATTATGCGTAATTTTATATTTCTTTGTAAGAAAATTTACGTATGTTTATAACTTGGTAATTTAACTCCTATATTGATTAATAAATATCTCCCTGTGTCATACCAAGCCATTTCTACCGATCTTCCTACTTACGACCGGCTGTCTGTTAACGGGGACATGGTACAATTATAAGTGCAAGAAAGCAAAGTCCAAAATTAAGATATAGAGGCTTGGTGGTAATTTTAATCAAAAAATAGGAGTGTGCGTGTGGTGAGAGTTGCAATTAACTGTGTAAATCGTAAAGATATAACTTGTCCTAGCCAATTTATTTCCGCCAAAATCGTGTCAAACATTATTTCTATGCAACGTATGTATATGTACATATATGTACAATGGAATTCTAGAATAGATTATCAAACTTTGCAGGTATATTCTTGGAATTGTTTGAAATTGATCTTTTTTTTACAGAGATATTCAGATGTTGGGGGGGGGGGTAGTTCTTGATTTTATTATTACTATTAGATCTAGAATTTTTTTAAATTAAGCTTCAAAAAAAATGGAAACAGATAACTTGGTTTAATTTGAAGTGTAATTTAATTTAATAGAATTTAAATTTGTGTCCTCCTAAGTTATAAATGCGTCTAATAATTTGCATTTTCTACAAAACAGCAAAAAAAGATGTAAAGAGAAAGTCGTATTTAATCAAATATTTTTTAGAAAATATTTGAAGAAAAATTAAATTATTTGTTAAAGAATGTATCTTTTGATAATTTATAAATGAATATTGAAAATTTGATAATTTATTTTAGAATCACTCTGTATATGTATACAGAGTGAATCAATGTTTGTATTTGAAATATCTTTGTTTTTTTTAATATACGTAAACTTTTACGGAAAGAGATATTATGCAAATCGCATAATATAGAAAAGAATGAACACACGCAGATTTATATAAATATAATTCTAATTGGAAATGTTAGAGATAATCATTTCTTTACGTGGAACTGTATTTTTGTGCATAAATTAATTTTTATATTATTATGCATATAAAATATCTCTACTGATATAAGAAAGAAAGATACAGTTGCAGTTAAAAAACCGGTTTACGGATTATCGCGCAATTCAATATATATATATATGAACCTTCTTTAAATAATTCTCTTTCGTTTAAAAAAAATATTCAACCCGATATCTCAAAATTTGCGGAAGTTAGCAACCACGGACATTTCTCCAAAAATTCAAAATTTTCTAAAAAGAGAACCCGTTTACGGATCATCGCGCAATTAAATAGGAACCTCCCTTAAATAATTCTCTTAAATAATTGGTTGTCTGCGTAAAAATGACATCTTTCATCGATTATACTAACTAGGATATGATGCTGTTAAGAGATACGATAATTATTAAACTAAAATATGCGTTGTGTGCGTTCGCTTTTCTATAATTTTACTTCAATACTTTTCTAAGCAGAATGATAAGAAAAGTCTATATATAAAAGTTGACTCTCCACATCAAAAGAATTAAAATGATTTTGATACACTTCATCTTACAACTCTTAAATCTTAAGAATTCTTATATTTCTTGAAGACAACAAAATTATTTCAGATGCAAACGTTTATAGACGATGAATCACTCTATACATATATATGGGATACACACTCGCGCGTGCGTAAATATACTTTAAAAGAAATATACATATAATTTATTATAATGATTGTATAAATAAAATATACAAACTAAATTGCAGTAATGCCACGTTATTATCACACCTATGGAAGATTGTGAAATGTAAAATTTGTAAATAAGCCTATTTGAAAATATAAATAGTGAATCATTTCTCCACGGAGTTTTGAATTTTCCCAAGTTCTTAAAAGAAAGATCCGAAAAATAAACAGTGCTGAAATATTATTAGATACATAATTTTAGTTAACCAGACAAGCAAATCTCTGAATACCAATTCTAATGGCTGTACGAATTTTAAAAGATCTTTTTTCAATATTTTTTATTCACATTCTTAACATCTTTTATTCTATGTTATTAATCTGTCTGATACGATTTTGCATATGATACATGTATAAACAATCCTGGAGTATTATATAAATTAGATTAATATAAAAAAGATAATCTCCGAATACTGACATGAAAAGTACGAATTCCGAAAGATCTTTCTTATGCATTTTAACCATATTTTCCGTTGTCAATCATTTTTATACATTTTGGCAAAAGATCTTACAAAAAACCATCCTAGAATATTATTTATTTAAACCAATGAGAAAAACAATTATTCGCAACTATATACGCTATACATATAGACTATACGACATTTGAGAGATCTGGTTGGTAAAACAGTATTTGCAATGATTACACTGTACTTATTAAATTATTTTATTGTACTTATTAAATAAAAGAATGTAATATCTTGCTGTTTCAAAATAAGTAAACGTAAGATTCAAATTGTTATCGTGGTATCCCAGATAGCACAGGTCGTTATGAATTCAAAAAGAATTCACTTTTTTAAATTCTTTATGAATTAGAGTAATCAGTTTAAAATGAACTCAAAAATATTTAAAGAACAATTAAATTATTTGTTAAAGAATGTATCTATAAAATTTGATAATTTATTTTAGAATCATTCTGTATATGTATACAGATCGAGTGAATCAATGTTTGTATCTGAAACATCTTTGTTTTTTCAAAAAGAATTCCTTTCCAATAGTATCTTATAAAAGAAATTCCTTTTGTGTATCTGAAAAAGGGCTCACAATTGGTGACATTAAAAATGAATTCTTTTTTAACTTTTAATAAGAGTGTTTTTAGAACAGAAATGGGATTGAAAGTGAATTCATTTCATATTTCGGGAATTCAAAATGAATTCTTTTTGGATTCTCGTATTATCATATCTCGCGTACGCGTCAGTTAATTGAACAAATAAAATTAATAACTATTAATAATTTAAAAAACAAAATATTTTAATCCGAAATAATAATTAAACAAAAGTAAGAATTTGGTTATTCATGCACATATGGACGTTCGAAAAATGATGAAAGTAAATAGAACGATGAATTCGGATGGTAAAGTAGGTTGTTGAAAGTATTCTGAGCGAGGGCATTTCGTCCCCCATTAGCCTCCGCGTATCGACGCGATGATTGGTCAGGGCTTGTCCGAAGGATACGCAACCTACTGTCACTTCTGCGCATACCATCTGCGCTCTCATTGGTCGATACCTGGAAGCCATCATTGTACACGAGGCGGAGATTATTAAGAATGGGGGGGAGTACCTTCGGTGGGGAATCTCCAACAACCTCCTAACCGAACGTGCTTCCCTGGTAACAGGAGCGATTTCTCAGGAATCTCTGACGATTGCAAACTCAGTTCTCGTCTTACATATCATACAAATAATTTTTCTAACAACTTTACGCTCTTTTGAACGTCTTAACAGACAAATAATCATACACTCGCTATTTATATTAACAATAATCTAACATTTTAAATGTTTCATTTAATAATTATTAATCCATTTAATAATTTAATAATTACTGATATAATTAAGACTCGAGAATATTCGAGACGCGACAACTTATTTCGAACGCTGAGGAAAAAGACGATAATAAATTGAATTATTATGTAATGCATTTATTTCTTTCGGGGCACTTACATATATCTACAATTATTTATAACAACCTCTGAACATTATTTTAAAAAAGAAAGAAAATCGTAATACCACTCGAGTCGGTAAGCAGAGACGGTACGCGTCTCGTTGAAATGCAACATGTAAAAATATTCTAATAGATGTAAATATCATATTAGATCAGTCGGGAAAATGCATAAAAAAAATTAACAATTTCAAACATTGTCAAAAGAAGAAATATCTAAATAATCATTGCGCTATTCGAAATCCAAGTACAAGACCGCCTATTTATTGAACGTCACATAGGCCGATATTCATAGTCGGTTCTTATTTTAAGACCGTCTTAAGTAACGTCTTAAGACGCTAATACGGCTCTGTGATTGGTTTAAGGCATCTTAAGATTGTACTTAAGACGTTCTTAAATATAAGAACCGACTAATGAATACCGCCCATAAGAGGGCTGCGTTCTATTTGGCACTTATATAGCGCTCATGGAATAGAGACCCTCTAATAAGAGTCTGGCCATCAGGCGATTTTGTCAAAATCCTGCGAGAGAGAGGGCCAGAGAGGGATATACGAGGGCGGAGGGATATACATTAAAGAGAGAAGGGATATACAACCTAGCCTCTCTTGACGCGCTCACGCACGCTCATTGGTCCTGGAGGACCAATCAAAACTGGCTGTTCTGATGTCCAGACTCTTATTATAGAGTCTCTATCATGGAATCATTTCATCCTTGTTGTTTATCAAATGTTAAACAAGGACAAATGATGCTCGCGAGCGCT
>NJRQ01000114.1:290770-305425 GCA_003063805.1 Aphaenogaster ashmeadi | reverse complement strand
GCAATATTGCAATCTTGCCGTGCAATATTACTGCAATGTTGCTGCAAAATATTGTGCTGTTAGGGCGAAATTGTACCAAAGCAAAACAGTGGTACAATTTCAAGGATAAATATATTTGGGAATACGGAGCTTGTGAATAAACGTGCTGTATGGTTGAGGCAATTAAACATAAAAGCAAGAGCAATTAAGAGCAATTCATTTCATCAATACTCACAAAACTTTCTTCATCACTATTATTATTATTACTCAAAGAATTAATTAATAATGTTCCAGTAATCACATGAGGCTCTGATGTCAAGGCACTTGTTTGTAGGCATAAGGAATATAAATCCATTTTTTCTTGACTCTATAGTTACACCGCACATAATAATCATGCCGGAATTTATAACATTCAGGCCTTCGATCTTATTCTTTCATGAAATCGTAGCTTCTGTGTAATCACAGAGTGTGCCTAGTCGTACTGACAACATCTTTTCGTTACAAAAGTCTCATTTTTATGATTTAATATACTTGTCACTGCTGCTGTTTGTACATATGCGGCGGCCATATTTAAGTTTTGCTTCAGTAGCGCCTCCCTTACCGCGGTGGATGTTTTCTTCGCCAATTCTCATTCTTCGACGGCTGGATGTCGGTAATGTAGGAAGTGATAGTGTTTCGGTCGTGAATTTCTAGAATACCTTCTGCAGCCTCCTCCTCTAACGTGCTTCCCTGATATCAAAGCGACTTTTCCATTTCTGGCGAGACGCGCCTGCCAGTTCTTCGTGTCTCCTGCTTGCTCTTATGAAATATACATTCCTAATAACTGGACAGTCTTTCCGAGGTCTCGTGATGCCAAGCTGCAGCCAGCAAGCTTACAGCATGTAGAGGGGATAGTCTGGCATTATTGCATAAGACGCATATTTTAAGTTTTATGTAATTTTTATATTTTGTTGTTTTTTATTTTTATATTTCTTTATGTAATTTTTTTTGTATGTTTTTTAATAATTTTTTTTAGAGTTTTGAAGGACGAAAAATTTTATTTACTTAATTATACATTAAAACATAATATACATAATATTATGTGTATATTTATTATTGGAGATAATCAGATACAGAAAATCTGATAATTAAAATATTGGAGAAGCGTAAAAATCTAAAATTGCCGAAGTTCTAATCACTTTATAATAAAAAAATTTAACTATAAATTTTTCTAATCAAAACTATATCTGGGCAGTTTTATTTGATTAACGGACTATGTTATTGAATGCAGTTCTACTTAAAAATTTTTATTTGGCTTTTGAAAATCAATTTCAGCGAATATTTGAAACTCGCCTATTTCTGCGTTCTCTGATACGTTGAGAAACTTTATCACCGATTGTATTTTAGTTAATACGACTGGCGGTTTGTTAGCTTCGATTGCTTCTGCACGCGCGATCGGCGTAATAACGTGCAACTTTTATAACAATTTGTTTTGTATGTAGAATAGAATTTATAAAACAATTATGTAAATGATTTTAATTTTCTTCATTGTGTGTGTAACCCTTATATTATAAAAAATTAGTATGTAAATAAACGTAAAGTTTGGATTACACAGGACCACAATTTTTTTTTAATTGACACAAACTAGATCACGTGTACTATACGTATATTGGGTCGCTGAAGTCGAATCCGTTGGCCGTTTTTGTCCACCACGTCTAAGTTTTTTGTAAATTGCAAAGAAATGTATTAAATTACTTAAAATTTTTAACCATAACCGACACAACAAATTCCTTTTAAGGGTTAAAAGTCCTAACAATGTGCTTAATTTTGATTGCAATAAAACTTCTCCAACATGTTACATACTGTAGTTATAATATGCTAAAATTCACTAAAATAGCCCTTTTTTGCAACTTTAATTGCAATTAACTCAAAATTGTGATGCGATAGAGCAATTTGGCCAGCGGCATTGTTTTTTGCGACTCAAAATCTATAAGATCATCTACTCTGATCCCAGTTGATTTTCACAAATTTCTTTTTGTGGTCCTGTGTTAGATTGAATGAAGTTGTATAAGGACCAAATTATTTAATGCCATATAAGAGATAAATATAATTAATTCTTAAAATATTTATCGTAAATTTGTCACTTGTTGAATATTATAGTATTTATATGATTTATGTGGTTAAGGAAGAGAATAATTGTAGGCGAAATTTATCACTATTTTGCGTAAAGAAATTAAGCACATTTCTATAATTATTCAAATTGTCAAGGATTGTCATATATGTAAAAAGAAGAGAGGGAATGATTACTGTTACTTTTATATTTTTTTATATTTTTTAATAAATAACACTTTAAATTATTGTCAATTCAAATTATATATTTTTGTTTACTAAAAAATCTACTTCAATAAAATTTTAACATTTATAAAAAGGTCCATAAAAATTATTGTATTCTTAAAAAATTGTTTCGTTTTATAACTATGATGACTTATCTTTTATAAAATATATTTAAAAATATTTACGATAAACATTGCCGATATACAATAGCTGACAAAAGATGGCAACGTGTCGCGAGCATATTGAAAATAATACAGTGCTGAACATGAGTTACATTTACAAAAAGCGCAGTTATATTTCATATTTGATTGAATCAGGGTTTAACGCACGGCAGCCTGCTAGCAGAGTTTCGTTAACAACGAGTTACAAAACTGGATTGACGAATTAATTATCAAATACATATTAGCCCACGTCAATGCAGTGCTGTTGATTCACGTAGATTTATTGCGTGCACATTCATAAAGGATTAAAGGCAGCGTATGGCAATTTTGTAATAAAGATTTGGTTATACATATTTTTTAATCTTCATTGAAGAATATTTGTTGTATTGAATATTTGTAGCTATTTAACCTTTACGCTGCCGGCATTTTTTCATTAAAATAGTGTTCTTTTTTTTCCCAAAAATTTATCTATATAAATAACATACACATTGCGCAGAATTTCGAGATTTGTTCAGAGCCACGAAAGTGGCATTTCCGGCAGTCTAAAGGTTAATAACGCATTTGAGTAGTTTCATTAGTCTGCAATACGACCCTCGATATTTGAATTGGTTGTGGTTGTGGTTGGCTAGTAATCACCACTGTCTTGTTTTCAGTAGTATTTGCTGTAAAAATAAAAACATTTATTGTAACAATAGACCGATGTTATAAATGTATTTTTATTAAAAACGTTATAAATGTAAATTTATTAGAATAATGTTACGTGTTCACTCTATAGACTGGCCACAATAAAAAGGAATCAAAGAATGTCATATTAATTAATTTTGCAAGATTAATAATAATGCACATCTACATATTTTAAATATGTAGACGTGCATTAGTAGGTATTAATCTTTACAATTGAAATTTTTAGAAAAGTTGCAATAAGTACCTACTTTAGAATAATGCATTTTTATAAAACCGTAATCATTGAAGACAATGATTTTGTAATGATAATGTCCATTAGTTGTGTAAGAAAAACTACTTCCGCGAGTTAAGATTGAAATGACGCTATCCGTAGGATTACTAATGCTCATGTAAATAAGTAACTTCTTAGCTCGAGTTTCTCGGTGCATAGGCATTGTTTCGTGGCAGAAGAAGGTGCTAATTGTAAGTGCATAACAAAACTCTTTACATGCGGTCGCAACACGTGCACGCATATTAATTGGTCAGGCGTATTACCACGTGCATAATATAAAATATTAATATAATAGATGAAAATATCTTTCTCCTTTAATTTTATTTACGTCCCACACAGCACAAAAATGTTTCAGAAACGTTTCAAAGTTTCAGAAATGTTTCAGAAACGTTTCTGAAACTTTGAAACATTTCTGAAACATTTCTGTTAAGTTTTGTGCTGTATGGGGTCTAAATGAAGAAACTCTAATTATAATGTATAAATATAATATATGAAGCATTTTATGCATAGAACTTATAGATATGGAAGAGGAATAGCATATACTTTCTATAGTAAAAACCACGTCCGACATCTATATAGATAGAACATAACTTTGGTTCGCTATGCGCATGCGCTAACTGTGCGCTAGACAAGCACTGACGCTTTCTCGCTTCGGCCGCGCATGCGCATTTCGAGGAAAAGTAATAGAATGAGACAGAACCAACGAAGAATAGAACGAGACAGAACCAAGTTGTTGTCTCACTTCTTGGCTACAGTTTTCGCATCCTATTCCCCTTCCATATCTTAATCTATAAGTTCTATGATTTTATGGAACAAGTAATTTATATCGATTGACCTGGATGAAAAAATGTACATGTTATCGAGAGATTGAGAAAACTAACAAATATTTTGATTTTTCATTTCTTATATATAATATTTTAATAATACATTTATTGTAAAATATTTCTGATAAAATTGGTATTTTATAATCTTATTTCTGGATTTAAGAAACCGTATGATGTTATTTTATAAAATTAAATCGTGTCTATGAATTATCTACTTATACGTACAATTAATTATTCATATTATCACAAATGAAACTATTTAATTAAACAGATTAAACTATAAGTATCTTGTATATTATATATCATATAATGTGTGTGTGATGTATTTCTGAAACTGGGATAAAGCTTGAATATAATTTACTTCAAATAGCATATCAAATTATGCATATAGGAAATATTTAGTGCAAAACTGATTTTATGAACATTCATCGTAATAATTTTGCGTAATATATATATTTTTATGATGTATAAAAGAGATATATTTACTGACATCTACAACAACACCAACAACAAGCTAGAATAATTAGGATGCAGATTATAATGCTAGCCGTAGATGATGTGGCTGTTGTGATGATCCATGAATAATTTTTTATTTCCGGTTTTTCTGTAGTGGTAGTCTCCTATAATGAAGAAATACAATACATGTATAACAAATAAAAAGAACAATATTACAAATAACGAAGTAAATCTGCATACGTGAATATATTAGTTTGCAAAGAAAAAAATTGTCTCCAAATTTGTTTAATCTCTCATTAAAATGAAAATTGCGAGTTGTAAAACATCGTACATGATGTATAAGATGGAAAAACGTTTGGTACTAAAACAAGTATATGTCTCGTGATTGGATATCAAATGCATTTTTAATTTTTTCCCTTTAAGACAAGAAGTTTCAGAGCAAAAAAAATTTCTCATCGAAGCAATAAATAAAAATAACTCGCGTGTATTTTGCGCTGATTAGCTTGTCACTTTATTCGATGCCGTATCGATTCTGCGCAAACCGGCGCGACTGATTAGAATTCCTAACGCGCGTTTCGCAAGAAGGCGTTAATCCCTTAAGTAGTGATAACACAACGAAATTTTATAATCCAGTTTTGGACGCGTATTCTCTTAAGCGCGACTCCTCCTCTATCTTTCCTTTGTTTTCTTTTCACGTCTTCATCATGAAAATGCAGTTACATCATGAAGCTTAGGCTTTATTTTGCTCAACTGAAGATAGAAAAATCGGCAAGCCACATAAAACAGAAAAACTCTTGTGTGTTATATGATAAACATATGCAATTTAACATATTAGATTTACTATAATAGTATTGGAAGAAGTTTGTTATAAACCTTAGTCGTGTATTCCGAAAAATCAGCAGGGATATAATTAAAGGGGAGAAAATTCCCTACTGAAAAATTGTTATTCTCAATATTATGATCTCAATAAAAATTTTTCATTAGGGGCCCCTACTGAAAAATTTTTATTGAGATCATAATTGAAATTATAATTGAGAATAACAATTTTTCAATAGGGTTAAATCTTTCTATACCGAGTGTTTAAATGGTCGCTTGTTCCGCAAGCCCTTCAGGTTACAGAGGAAAAGACTGTTGGCGGAGAGAGTGAGAAGTTACCTCGTGAGTATTACAAGCGAGATGAAAGATGAGAGTACGAAGTACTCATTACGTTGATAATACTCGACTCTCGTCGGGATGTATCCACGATACCGTAAATCGAGGATCAAAGATTTGCACTGAGAAATGAATGCATTTTTCGTTGAATTAACCAGAGAACGGTTAGCTCATCTCAAAGCAAATCCTTTATTTTTAAGTCATTAATTTTCTCGCGATCGCTCCGTATTCCACCTGCAGATTAATATTTTTAATTTCCTTAATTACGGGATTTTAACGTAAATTGCGCGTTAATTACGTTTGAATAACTGAGATACATACCGACATTACGATTTTAATTTATATATTTATTATAAATTATTTATTATATATTTATTATAAATATATTTTTTACTTAATTTGTAGAAACAAAGAAATATAACAATTTAATTTCGAGATTCGCCTAACGTGATCGCACGCTGCTCATGCATGTATATTTTACTACAACACAGCCTCTTTATTTTTACAATTTGATTTAGCTCTTTTCTGTCCTTTTTAATCATAAACTCTCGGTATTATCTTTTAAAGATAAAATGTGTCATTTTATCAATGCACGCTCGAAATGTGTTTCCCGTGTGCACAGCCCATTATATTTTGTCAAGATATGATAGGTATTATCGCTTGCAGTCCTTCAGATTACGCGCATAGTGTTATCGGAATGTAATTGGTTCTTTCTCTCCTTTTTTTCAGAAAGTGCACGATTAATCGGAAATTATCAATGTTTATTTTACTTTTACAAAATAGTTATCATCGTGACAGATAATCATTACAGCAGAAAATCGACAGCATGGGCGTAGGAAATATTACAGATTATAATTGAATCTCGTAAATTATTTGTATAAATACAAATATTCTATTAAATTTTAAAAATTCTATTAACATTTTATATTAAAAAAATTCAATTAACATTTTATATTAAAAAAATTCAATTAACATTTTATATTATTACATACAAGTATGCAAATGTGTAGCATAAAAGCCATATTATGGAAAAGTTTTGTTTTGTTAATATAATCGGCAAAGTTGCATATTTCAGATTTATACAGTGCATTGAAGATATCTAATTTTGATTTATTTAGATTTGATTTTTAATTCCATAAAGAATGAAGTGCGAATATTTCTCTATCTATCGTATACCTATATCTATGTACTTTTATTGCATTAATGAATTAAAATCTTAAAATCACGCAGTGAAATAAATATTTTGTCTAAACAGACCAAACAGACATACGTATGTAAAATCCCCTAGAAAAAACTAATATTAACAATACATTATGTGCATTGAGCACGAGAAAACCAAATCTAAACTCCTGCAATTGTATCGCCGATCGTTTTGTTCACTTCCCGTTTAATTTACGCGCCTATTTAGTATACGTAATTGCCGGCGTTCGAAATTCGCAGCGTATCTAGTAGTCTGTTCTTTGTCGCTGCATTTCTGAACTAGTGCAATAAGGGGTATGCCCAGTCAGGAGGCTGAAAAAAACAAACCTTTGGGAATTTTTTAATAAAAAATCTTATGCATATTTTTTTACAAAAGTTTCTGTATTCAAAAAAGTATCATTTCACACAGTTTCAGTAAAATTTTGGTGCAAAAATATTAATTTGTAACGAAGTTACAGCCAATGTCCGGAAAGCCTTTTTTCCAAAGGTGTTTTGCGGTGACCATTGCTATTCGGAACTGGGTTATTTAAAATCAAAAATTCGTAAAAATTTGGTTAATATATTAGTTTATCTAGTCTTTAACGCTTTCCCGTTACAAAAAATTAATCTGCGACAAAATGGCGGCCGCTTAAAGTGAAATTATCGATTTTCGTAAAAAAAAAACGTTCATTTTTTACCCATAAAATAAAAACTACGCATTGAAAAAAAAAATCCTTCGTTCAAGGACTAGATTTTTATGTCTAAAAGAAGCCTGCAAAAGTTGAAGTAAATTGGTACAGCGGTTTTCGAGATATTTTGATCACCGACTTTGAAAATGTGGTTTTGAAAAAAACGCGTTTAAAGTTTCAAGTGCAGTTTGCACCTAAATAAAAATTTTTCTTTCAATTTACACAAAGTCATCTATTCCAGGCCCACACAGTTAATCTTCTGTTGCAGTTGCTGCCTTCAAAATGTGAAAGTCCGAAAATCGATAATTTTAAAATTTCTGACTGGGCATAACCCCATAAGTTAGAATGAAAAAAAATATAAATAATAATAAGATTAGGACCGACGAAATTGTCAAATATAAATGAATAGGCCAAATGTCGGTCACCGCGGATCTTGGTGTGTAATAATAATTTTTGTGAATTCCCTGTTCATGCAACTGCGCGCCGCATATTCGTCGGTCTTGAAACACAATCCTTACATGAACCCGGAATTAATTCACATGTAAAATTGACGAGCAATTTTAATTTCGCATGAACAGGGAATTCACAAAAATTATTATTACACACCAAGATCCGCGGTGACCGACATTTGACCTATTCACATTTATATTTGAAAAAAAAATATTTGTCTCATTCTAAATCAATAGATCTCGAGACTGTCCGTGTCAGACGGGAGATCGAGCGGCGCGGGCGACTTGTCTTTCGATCGTCATTAAAACTTTCGCCGACAGCGTCGCTTTTCCGAGGAACGGCTTATTGTTTAACTTGGTTCGTTATCATTACTTGACCTGAAAATGCAGCATCGGCCACGGGTGAACGGGTTAATCGCGTGACAAACGTGCGCACTTACCGCGCCGACTTAGCGCCACGCCTACTGCTGAACTTTACAACCCGCGTCGGGTCGTAAGAGAGAATATTTATGCAGTCGATGAAAATGTGTGAGCTGTCATTTTAATCACGCTTGATGCCGAAAGCCTAGGCGAAATAACTGAGAGCTCCAGTTTCGACCTCCGTTCGAATTGCTAATCTTCTTTAATACCGTCCAATGATTATTTAGCTAACTACCTCTAAATGAATTCAATTAAGCATCCAGCAGAATTTCAAATTTTGCAAATTAAAGTTTCCAACAGTACAATAATCTTTTTTATTGTTACTAAAAACGCTTTTGACTGGATATACTGTAAATACAGAATATGTAAAATAATTAAATTTTTGTGGAATACAATAAATTAAAAAAATCCAAGGTACTTACAATATTATTTCATAAATAATTCATTATGTACATGTAATTCATTATGTACATGTAACATAGTAAAGATATATATACAAATTATTTTACACTAATTTAATGCTAAAAGTATTGATTAAAACAGATTTAAACGAACTTACATTTTCTAACATAAAATTGTTAGACGCAGTTTGTTTTATATATTGTTAGAAATATTATAATAGTTTATTAAGCTACTAAGATTAAAATTACATGTATTTACATAATTTACATAAATTATATAATAATTTATTCTTATTATTCCTAATCGTCCCTTCTATTAAATCTTATTTATATAAATTTATATAATAATTATATTTATATAATAATTATTTATATAATAATGAAATATTTAATGGGATATGGCATATTTAATGAAAGGGACGACTACGTCGAGCGATTACGGTTGCGAGTTTCACAAGACAGAATGTTTAATTAGGCTCGCTGAATACATACCTCGATTTCTTGCGCATTGCTGTGGCAGTAAAAGATGCAGGTGAGCAGTAGCATCAGCAACAGAACCCGCAGAAACATTTTCGCTGTCAATGCTGCAAATGACGGACGGGTATTACGTGTTTTTACCTGCATCGTAGCATTATCTGCTCTAGCCGGTTCGTGGCGACGATAACGCGTGCAATTGACGGATTGTCATTGTTCTTCGACCTTGATCAGTTATAGAGGAAAGTAGCCAAATATGGAATAGTATAGGGTAGATGTACCGGTTGTGCAGGTCACTGCGCCGGTTTTGGCCACTTTCGCGATTTTCGTAATTTTTTTACTTTCAAGTTGGCTGTAGTGCGTAATAATCCAGAGAACTTTATTCTGCAAGCATTTTTGTCGATCATGCAGACAGGCAGATTAGGTTAAATTTATTTTTTATATGCAAAGAACTAAACAAAATCGAACAAGCGATTCAGAAGCGAATACTTGTCAACAGCATATTGGTTATCTCTTTCATTCATAGCTATCCCTGGTGGAAATAAATTTAACCTAATCTGCCTGTCTGCATGATCGACTAACTGTCTCTTATACACATCTAGATGTGTATAAGAGACAGGTGGAACTGGGCCTAAGAAACATTTAGATTATTTTTACATTTTTACATTTTTACATTATAACATTTTAGATTATTTTTCCGCAATTTTTACGTTAAAACTACGCGATTTGGGCCATGTTTGTAGTTTTTCATAAATTTATTTCCACCAGGGTAGTGTTCTTATTTTCCCGAGAAATTTAAATCGTCGGGAAAGAACCCATTTTTCCCGGGTTTTATCCCAGAAAAGAACCCGCCGGCACTGGGAAAAAACGTTTTTTGAATGGTTTTCCATTTCTTTTTGCTCTAACCTCCTTTTAAAAGCCTTTATTTAAAATTATCCAAATAGAGTTAATACAAAAACTCTGAAAAACTTATTTTAGAACCTATTTTGTGAATCTTATTTTAAAAGAACTTGAACCTATATCTTTGTTTCTTATCTTCATCAGTAGTTTAAAGAAAAATGCAACATTTAAATACATTCCTTGAAATAACTCGTTTTCACATATAACGCAACAATCATACGGTATTTCGTGTATAGCGAATGTAAATGTATTTCATGTCATATAATATCCCACACAGCATGCATATCCAAAAGACGTCCAGAAGATATCCCGAAGACATCTTTAGGCGATAGGATATTTTCAGGATATCTTCTGGACGTCTTTTGGATATGCATGTTGTGTGGGATGTGAAACAATGAATGGACGTAATATATTTGATACTTCGAAAAAGTACGGAATTTGTTAGTTATTTTATTAAATAACCTCTTAAATAAACAAAAAATATTAGGGATATTGTTTTTCCTGAATTCTCAAAAATAAAAAATATTTCACATTGATATGGAGTTTTTCTCGTTTATTTTTTAAAATAACGAGAACAAAGTGTTTTATTTTATAAATTATCATTATTTACCCACACAGCACAAAACTTAACAGAAATGTTTCAGAAATGTTTCAAAGTTTCAGAAGCGTTTCTGAAACATTTCTGAAACTTTGAAACGTTTCTGAAACATTTTTGTGCTGTGTGGGTATTCATACACTATTAATTACATTTTGTTACTGATTGTGAAATATACAAAATCATAATGCATAATTTACTTATAGAAGAAGTATAAGTAATATATAAAATAAAAGATATGTTTAATACAAAGTGTCTCATTTCTTTTAATTAAGCACAAACTCTCCTTGAGACAATTTATATTAAATTTTTCCTGTATGGAAATATTAAAAACCACAATTTTTTTGTTACTTTTTAATCTCCACATTACATATCTGTATAAATTATATAAAAATATTAAGATTTACAAAATTATTTCGAATAAAATAATATTTTTATATTAATCGGTTTATTTTTGTTCTACACTTTTTTAACAGCTGGATGTCGGTACTGTAGGTATAATGGTAATTGGTAATGCAGGAAATGATATATTATTTTGGCTCCAGAATACCTTCTGTAACCTCCTTTCGTATCATGCTTTTCTAGTAACAGGAGCGATGTTTCGAGATCTTGACGTGACGCATCTGCCAGTTCTCGACTCTCGCTGTCACCTCTTCTTCCTCTTACAGTATATACTTTCCTAATAACTTCAATTTCTCCGAGCTTTATGAACCGAGTCTGTCGCCTCTTGTCTAACCTTTTATCGAAATAATTTCATTTACAAATTTTAATAAGTTTAATCATTCATTTAACAATTTTTTGAAGATTTTGGAAGATGTGTATTTTCATGCTATGTATTGCTTCATTTAGCAACTTTTCTGGAGTTAGAAGTAGTGGATTTTTTTGTTTATTATGAGATGTATGAAGTATTCTCGTCGCATACATATATGTAAAATGAGCGAAATACTTATAGCGAATAATACTTATTAAAAATGAGTAATAGTTTTAATTGCTTAATTACTTTTTAATATAATTTTTGATAACACAGTAAAGAAAATATGCAGAGATTATAAAAATATCTTTATTATTTTCATTACAAACTCTCCAATCAGTATTACAATTAATTTTATTCAGAATTTTGTTAGAAAGAGAATTGAGTATTTAATAATTCAATACTTTATCAAATTTGTATCAGAGGTAGAAACAAGGCGAATGACTAATCACAAATATAATCAATTTAACAATCATTAACATTTAGTCAAAATATTACTAAGCATATATTAGCACATTCATATAACTTGTTTTATAATATTATTATAAATTAATACAAATCATTCGTATCGTTGTATATTATTTACATATATTTTATATTCATACTATCTTTTGTTTCCATTATTACTTTATATAATTTGGTTTTTTCCTGTGTTCTAATATTCTCTCACTCATTAGAAAAAGAATAACTTTCGTGAGAGCTGTTTTCAATCTTTTCTAGATTTTAAACACACTTTTTTCAATATTATATTAAACAAAATCATTATTATTTGAAGTAAATTACTTTGTTCGACTACAATATTTCTTTTTTGTTTTATATTTTGTCATGTGATAAATTCTATATGATAGATTATCTTACATTATAAATTATTAAAGCTCGTACATACTTAATGGACTTGCACCCTAAAACTTGCTTGTGGCAGTTCTGTGCAAAACTTTCTTACATCGACTATACATATATATATGCACATTTCTCCAAAATACAAATTTTGCGAGGCCATCAATTAAATTTTAATTTAATTACTCTAAAATTGTTCTTCTGTATTAAAGATCTATGAGATTAACGTCCCTTGTTATTGTATTCAATGTAGGCGCGACCGACGTTGTGAACGAACGTACATGAGATCTGAAGCTGGTAGCAGGTTCCCAAGCTTCGTCTCGCACTACACCCTGATTTCTAGGATACATGAGCAATGGATCCTTCCCTGTTTTTTGGCACAATCTTTCTTGAAGCATAATCAGACGAGATCTCCAATATCCATAGCTCGCTTGCTTAAGTGCGTTAATCCACTGCTCCACTTGAGACTCTGATCGACCGCTCAGTACATGCCGCTTCTCTAGCTCATCGCGGAAGGAAATGCTGAATGCAAATGCTCCCTCGGATGAATTATCTATATTGATGCTGCAATTTTCTAGAACGATGACCCCAGCAGGTTGCCTCCTGTCAATCTGCCCTAAGTCATTGATGTTGAAGTAAAATAGTAGATTGTACCGCAGCTTGAACCATTTCTCTTTAAACACTGAAAGCAAATGTAAAAATAATAAATATCAGATACATGTTATTCATTTAGTTTTATCCTAATTATCTACTAATTATGAACATATCTTTAATTCTTTCCTTCGATTGACACTAACTTTTTTGCAAAACGTTGAGATGTGGTATTAAGAGTTGAGGCTAGAAAATAACAACTTTATAATCTAATTAGATTATTATATAGATTAATATATACTACTGATTATACTGATATACATAAACTTAGTACAATATACTGATACATATCGTAAACTTCTTTGTTCAGAAAGATCCACTCCAAGTATTTCAAAAGCAGTATAATTATTTTACGTGATCAAAACTATCACACTATCTTAAGCACAGCTTTATTTCTAATCATCACATTGTTTTGTTTTTATTTTTCGAAGCTTATCTGTGTAATCTATGCCTCGAAAACGGCGATAATGATCGAAAAAATCCCTCTTAGGTCTACATCATATAAATCAAAAGAAGATAATCGGCAGCGTACAACAATCTACAATATTTATCTACAATAAATCTGCAATCTAATCCAGTAGAATAATTATATATAATCGGATCTCCCCACAGAGGAGTCAAGTGACAGGTGACAGATGACAGGTTAAGACGACCCGCCGCGTTACGTAAGACACACCCAATATTCGCGTCGCACTAAACTAACCTGACTTGTGGGCCCGCTTGTGATTAAGACGTCCCTCCAGGTCCGCGGGTCCAAAGCTCGTCTCCGCGAGCTCCTTGTCATTGAATCTCATGTCCGACTCGGGGCTTCGGGGACGCCGTCGCCGCGTGTACGTGCCACGAACGGTCACAGGGGCTGTCGCGCCGCCGTGACGGTATATCCCATCCTCGGCTCGCCGATCACGTTAATCGCGGCATCGCATGCCAGGCCAAGCGAGGCTCGAGTCTCCCACGTTAATCGACATGGGCGCTCTTTCTCGCGCCTCCGTCCCCGCGCGTAGCGCTTTCACTCTCACGTCGATTAATAATCGCGAGAGAGAAAGAGTGCTCCGAGGCGAGCCAGCCCTTGATGTTATCTGGCTATCGCTTATGCGCCTATCGCGCGAGCTCACGGCGTAGCACTGCCGCGTCATAGCTCCGAAATAGCTCGTCTCCCCTCAAAAAAAAGGTTCACGTGATTTTCCATATATTTTCCGATGTGTTATTCGAATTAGCGAGTTTGAATCTCACTCGATGCTACGCGGAAGGGATAGCTCCACGTTCATTCGTGCCAACCAGGGGCGTGGTCAGGATTTTATTTCGGGGGGGATTTAAAAAAAATTAAAATCACAGAACAACTCATAACTTTTTTAATTAAATAAGATAACAATATTCGTTCAGGACATTTTCTTTAGACCTTAAAGCATTTACCATTTCATTTCTCTCTCGGCTTTCATTTTCATATTTTCATATTTGGTTTCAAAATTTCG
>NJRQ01000114.1:263169-285174 GCA_003063805.1 Aphaenogaster ashmeadi | reverse complement strand
ACCACGTGACTCTGAGAGCCAATCAAAACCTGTTCGCACCTGGCGCTTCTCTTATTATAGGACTCTAGTACTGAGAGGAAATGGGAACACAGCCCGTATCTAAGCCCGGCATTCATAGTCCGTTCTTATATTTAAGACCGTCTTTAGGCTGGGTCTACATTGGATGTCGTAAGTCGTGTCGGAAGAAATTGACCGATCATAGTTCATTATTCTTCGATCGTAAGGAGAATAATAAACTGTAATTGGTCAATTTCTTCCGACACGACTTACGACATCCAATGTAGACCCAGCCTAAGTACAATCTTAAGATGTCGTAAACCAATCACAAAGCCGTATTAGCGTCTTAAGATGTTACTTAAGCCTGGGTCTACAATAGGTGTAGTAAGCTTTAAGCCCTAAGAAATTGATCAATAACAGTAGAATTTGAGGAGAATAATGGACTGTGATTGGTTAATTTCTTAGGGCTTAAAGCTTACTACACCCTATTGTAAACCCAGTCTAAGACGGTCTTGAAGTAAGAACGGACTATGAAACCGGCCTAAAAGACGGTATTGCAAAAACTCTCTATTCTGATTGGTTAGCCCTGTAGGGCACAAACAAGCTCCATGGAGCTAACCAATCAGAATGATTCCGTTATTGTTCCGTTCCGTTATTTCTTTGTCCATCGGGACGCAGCCTTATGGGCCATCTACAATGAGTCGTAGTCGTAAGAGTCGTAAGAAATTGACCAATCACAGTTCATTATTCTTCGATCGCAAGAAGAATAATGAACTGTGATTGGTCAATTTCTTACGACTCTTACGACTACGACTCATTGTAGATGGCCCTTTAAAAACACGATTGGTCGATTTTTCTGTCTAGATCGACTTCTTTCGAGTCGAGTGACGTTTTCGTTCTCGAGTTTTCTCGGCTGCGATTGGTTGATTTGTTTTTTGTTTACGATTCCTACGCGTCCCCGGCCGCATTTGCGCGCTAAAATTTGCGATTTGAAGACACGAATTCGTCGGCGTTATGTACAACGGGCACGAATATTTGTCGTGTATCAAAATCGTGAGTAATCTCACAGATCCTAGCTTGTGACCTTGTAGAGTAAGATGGAAAATAATTCGTCTCTCGGCCGTGACATGATGATGCAAACGTATGAATGTTTTCGCCTCTCAGCCCGCTGCGAAACAAGACACAATGAAGAATGCGCACAAGTCCGAGAAAGCAGAACCGATGGATTTGGCAGTGGATCATCGTCAATTAATCTCGGCGGCCAATAAGGTTTTTGGAGAGGGCAGATGGAGTCATACTGTTGTCAGCCAAACCTTAGGTAAGTCTGTCATTAGTTGAAGAAATTCCCAAATGTGTGAATAGTTTTGTTGGATTTATAAAGCACAAGCTCGAATTTGTTGTAGATTTTGTCGAGGTCATCGGTGCCAAATGCTGTGCTGGGTGTGTCAGTTTCGTTAAGGTGGTCCAGCTTGAGAATGGAAACTTTCATGAAGACGTTGGTTATTGTAGCGCAGAGGAATCTACAAAAGGCTTGTCGATACATAATGCCAGGATTGTATGCATCAGTCACTTGGAAAAAATAAGTAAAGTATTTTATATTTGGCTGAATAATTATGGGACTTTCTGTTCGCACAGGGTTCTGCTTTAAATGCCTTAAAAAGAGTTCTGTTGTCATTTGGAAACGAAATTGAAAGAGAGTTGCAACAGCTGCAAAAACAGATTAATCCTGAACAAGCTAACGATGTACAAAGAAGTGCGGTACAATTATCAGACAAGCAGATTCCAAAAAAATTAAGTGTTTCAGTTAAAGTACCTGTTTCTTGTGTACTGCAAACAGAACATGAAAATGAACCTGAACCAAATAAGAATTCAGATCTTAAAACAGGTTTGTGAAGAATAAGTATATTTTAAATATTATAGATTTGAGAATAATATAAATTTAAACTTTTTAAAATTTTTCAATTGTTCAATCTTCTAGAAGATAACTGCCTTTTCTTTTTATGTAATATATGATACATTGGTTGCAATATAGAGAGATTAAGGATACTTTACTCTGATATTTAAAATATAATTCTATAAATAATTTAAAAATTTAGAGAAATAAAAAAATTTTGAAGAATGAGTTGTATCACTGCAGTTTTATATTATATTTATTGTTTACATTTGTATTATTCTCAGCTTATCCATTATAATATCATAGCACAATGCATTTGTAATATTGAGTTATTACATGTCTAGATCCTATTTCAATATCCACTGCAAACAACACTACAACTGAGGCTAATCCATGGTTTGAAAGTATTAAGATTGAAGCTGAACCTTCATTAAATAACGAAACAAATTCTACATATGAACAAAAGCCAAAACAAGGTAACATTGAAAATTTATTAATCATTAAATCATTCCTGTGCATATGTTTAATTTTTAAACACTATATTAATTTTCTGCAGCATTGTCTGCAAGAGAAATGCTACGGATGGAGAGAAAAAGGAAACAAATGGAAAAACAGCTGGAATTTAAAAAACTTATGATGGAAAGGGAATTGTCTACCGATGATAACAAGCCTAATCCTAGATATTAAGATACCAAAGATTGCATAAAAATAAATTTATTATGTATAGAAGTATTCTCATTACTAAGGTTAGCATTCTCATTACTAAGATTAGCATTCTTTCTATTCATGCAAATCTATTTTTTTATACTAAATATTGTTATAAATAAATATTGCAACGTACAAATAAAAATGAAATACGAAATGAAATATTTCTAATGTTAATTAGGATATCACTATAGTATAATGTAAATTGTATATCTATATCACTTGAAAGAGAGGTTAGAAATCTTGTGTAGAGCAGACAGAAACGTTTCGGAAGCTTGGGCCAGTTATATATTCCTAAGTAAATTTCCTGTGTGTTTATTTTTGTATGTGTTCATTGAGCATGAAACAATATTAATTTCTCTAAAATTACGAACGTTGAGCGAGCTAAACAAGAAGATTGAGTTATACACGTGTTATCCACGTGGTGACGTGGTGTGATCGATCTGCTCAAAGATCGAGATGCATCTGATATATTTTTTAATTACTTCGAAAAAATAAAGACCAAACAAATAGAAAACAACAGATTATTAAGAATAACAGGAAGTGTAAATTGTTTCATATAATTTTTATTTATACTTTCTGCATGTGTCAATGAACAATGGATCAATACTTTAAGAGTTACGAAGAACTTGACGTAAGTGAAACAAATATATATAGAAATCTATATATATATATATATATATATATATATATATATATATATATATATATAATTTAAAAATATAACTGTTATATTCATTATATTTATTAAATTAATTTTATTTTTAGATCCATCAATTAATGCTAAGTGACAAAACACGTGTCTTAGCATATAAAACTGCTATTTTTAATTCGAAAGCGAAGTTTCAAGACAAAATAGTAATGGACATTGGTGCTGGCTCAGGTATAATGATTAACTTATTTCAAAATTTTTGTATTTGAGAGACATAATACATACTACAATATTATATATATTACATATTCTGACCATGTATATCTTTTTTACAGGTATACTATCAATTTTTTGTGCCCAGATTGGTGCAAAAAAAGTTTATGCAGTGGAAGCAAGTATGTTAGCAAAGAATATCAAGGAAGTGTCGATTGAAAATAATATACAGGACAAAGTTGAAGTAATTCACAGCAAAATAGAAGACATCCAACCAGACAGTTTGGAGAAAGTAGATATAATTGTTTCAGAATGGATGGGTTTTTATCTGGTACACGAAGGAATGTTAGATTCTGTACTTTTCGCTAGAGATAATTTCTTACACGAGGATGGCTTATTATTCCCATCCGTTGCAAAATTATACGCCTCGCCATGCCAATTACCTTCTATGTATGAATTTTGGAATAATGTATGTGGAGTCAGTATGAGGTAATTAAATTATTTGTGAAAACAAAAGAAGGATACTACTGTTTAAAAAACAATGTTGAAGCATTCTTTCATCATTTCTTTTTTATTAACACAAGTACTGTATTTATTCTACAGTATGTTCAATTTTTATTTAGGTGTATTGGGAAAGAGTATAGAAAAATGAAATCCTTGAAACCAGAAGTCTTGCTTCTAAATGAAGATGATCTATTGGCGGATGGTAAATTGCTCGCTTGGCTGGATTTGAAGTGTATCTCCATGGAAGAGATAGATCTACTAGGTGGAGAGGATTATGTATCAGTATGCAAAAAGGATGGGAAGTTTCAAGGGATGTGCATTTGGTTTGCAGTCGAATTTCCAGATGGTTCAGAACTGTCCACGGGGCCTCATGACGAAGCGACACATTGGAAGCAAACCGCAGTGGTTTTGCCCGAAGATATAGAAGTGATAAAGAACGAACCTGTCGCCTATAAATTAGAATTAAAAAGAGACGCGTCGTATCCAAGACGTTACAATATGGAATTAAGTTTGTTGGATGCAGAGGAAGTGGAGCATGACGTTCCATGCAATTGCCACATGACAAAATGTATAGTGACAAAAAAGTACATTGATGACCTGGATGAAAGTTAATCACGCGCGACAAAAAATACTGACTTATAGATTTGTATGAAATATTATATTTTCACTAAAGTATAAACTAAATGAAAATTTTATGTGTAGCTTTCTATTTCTCACATGTTTATAATGTATTGGCAAAAATCAAATCTATATATAGTCCTGGCGAACTGAGATATTCGAAAATCACCGAATTATTATTAGAAAAAAAATATTTTGACAAAAGATAAACTAAAGAACGACTTCAATCAAACTTCGGTTAATTTAATAATTCAACAATTCGGCGATTAACTTGTCAAGTAACACCTGTAGTATTTTATTAGCATCAAATTGACTGGAGTTTGGTGAAAGTTATCCTGAAGTGATATCTCGTTTTTCTGGAATTAATAGACGCGTAACGGAGAATTAATTAGCGCAGCCGCGTCAGGTTTTCCTTCGTGTGGAAATCGCGTCGCGAAAATCGACGTGGAAGCGCGCGCGCCAACAGGCTGTGGTGCGGTTACGTGTTTTAAAATACAATATCCATTTTTTCCTCTCCTTTACGCCTCAGCGGCACGCACACGGCGCGCATGCGTCGCTCCGCCAGGCGGAACAATCTGGGCTTGACTCGTCTCGTCGCCGGGGTGGGACGAATCGTCGCTCGCGGGTGTATCTATCGACGGGAACCGCGGCGACGAAGTGTCCGTCTCCACGCCAGCCGAGCGTGCACGCACCGGTCGTCCGAGCGCAACAACTGGCAAGATGAAGATGGCGGACGGACCCACGATCCTGCGAAGAAACAGGCCCGGGACGAAAGCAGAGGTTATTAACGCCGTTAACTTCGTTAAGGAACCGTTGCACCCGCGCCCCGGGCGACACCCGATTGTCAGAATCTGCCCGACGGCGTCTCCAGAGATTTCCTAGCACTTTCCTCCCCCATTTGACATTTCTCTGATGAAATCAATGAATCCGGGATAAACGGAGTATACTGTTTACACTAGAATGTTTCCCCGAAGTCCTAGCATTATCCAGTTTCATGATGTTTTGTAGTTCCTTTGCCTTCACCAGAGATGATAGATTTGACAGATGATTTACTCTTATCCTCGTCCAAAATACTGCATGTTTATGTACGCAGTACAGACCGTTTATCTCTTAGTAGTTTTTATTGATTGTTCAACATTATGATAAGATGCGCAGAGTGCTGTGTTTTTTTTACACTGTATTAGATCTATTTTTACATCACGAGCTATATAGTGAAGAGGGGATCGATTGTTTATAAGGATGCTGACGTAAATTCAATTATTTTTATAGTGCTTACGATCAAGGTTCTATTTCGCTCTATAGGATTTTAGCAGGTGGCCGGATGAACCGTTCGAAGAAATGGATAGCACGCTGGCCGTGCAACAGTATATTCAACAAATGATCAGAAGAGATCCGTCTAATATTGATTTGATACTTAATATGCCGGAGGCCAATGACGAAGGAGTATGGAAGTATGAACATCTCAGGCAGTTCTGCATGGAGCTTAATGGTTTGGCAGTTAGATTACAAGAGGAATGTCACCCCGAAACTTGCACACAGATGACAGCCACGGAACAGTGGATATTTTTATGCGCGGCACATAAAACTCCCAAAGAATGTCCCGCAATTGATTACACTCGACATACGCTGGACGGTGCGGCATGTCTACTTAACAGCAACAAATATTTTCCCAGCAGGTATCTCTTTCGTGTCTCATTTGTAGTTTGTCATATTTTTATCGTTGCGTATCTAAATAAATCTTACTGTGTAAAGTAGCTCGATAAACAAGCTCACGATATGGAAATTCCCATTTCAGAATCAGCATCAAGGAATCTTCTGTAGCGAAACTCGGCTCTGTCTGCCGTAGGGTTTACAGAATCTTCTCTCATGCATACTTCCATCATAGAACGATATTTGATGAATTTGAAAATGAGACTTTCCTTTGCCGCAGGTGATGAATATAATTTGCATATATATTTCTAATATTGTATCACAAGGTGAAAACTATATATCTGTTTCTACTGTTACAGGTTTACGGCATTTGTGACGAAATATAATCTGATGTCAAAAGACAATTTGATAGTACCTATTATGGAAGGTGAAGGCGCAACGGAAAGCGAAGCATAGGATCTAACATTGCGATCATATTGCCCAAAGTCGAATTGCCAGATTTAGTAAGAAAAGAAAAATGCTAATATTCACGCATTATTCTGGTATTTCGTGGTTAATATAATGAAGATCTTTGAAAGAGGTCAGTAAATTCACTCTTATTTAATGAATTTGTTATAATTATATCTTCAATATATAAAAGATATGAGAAAATATATGTAATGTGAAAAACATTGTATTTAAAAATTCGCATCACATTACGTTACTTCTAAATCATGTTCTAATATAGAGTAAATTATATATGGAGTAAGTTAATATCGAAAATTTAACTTCTGAATTTAAATGTTTGAATTTCCAACACTTGCTTCATTAGAGTTTAATTCTTATCGAAATATATTTTCTTGATAACTGTGACAAATTTCAAAGATCTCGAAAAAGACATTCTTCTCTTTGCTCAGTACCTTATTAAACAGAAATTTTCCTCGATGAATGTTTTATTAATAGCTGTGCAATTATTGCTGTAAACAGAGTATTTTTCGTGTTTGGTATATAGGCACAATTCTTATTCAATTCTTTTAACGTTCAAGATCTGTGCAACCTTTTAAACAATATAAGAGTTCATTAAAACTGTCAAATTTCTTGAAACATACTGTATATGGTAATTTAATCTCTGTTATACTTTTTATAATATATTACATTTAAATAAGAAACAGAGAAGGAAGAAAGAATACAATGTTATAAACTTTTTATCTTACGCTATTGAAGTTACTAGACACTGGCAAAAGTGTCTCCTATATCTCTATATATTATGCTTTACTTTTTGTAAACACCTTTTGTAAAAATAATAGACTCTCTATATGCTATAAATATGTGTAATGGAAAAATATATAACTCATTTATATGTATTATATATGTTACACACACTTAGTTGTGTAAATAATTATTTATAAATTTCGGAAGAAGTATAAACAAAATTCTATTAGATCACTTCTATTGAAATTCTATTAAATTTCTACAATTTCATGTAACATTAATTTATTGTGAAAATAGCATTCATTGTGCACTGAGAATTGTCGGAATTTTTCAGTATGAGAACTGCTGACAATGAGATAGTACTAATAACGTAATTACTTTTATTCTATCTTTGATAGAATAATCTGATAGATTTAGCTTTGAGAAGTGATTTTTATATCTCAAAGCGGTTTGAAGTAAGAGAAGATCCAATTATACAGAGATTTCCAATAAGGTGAAAATAACAGTGTTTGTTGCCGATTTGCATAACCAGCAGAATGCGAATTTATATAAACAATTGTAGAATTTTACACATTATTATACGAACATCGTGTTAGCCTAGAGTGACCATAATAATCGTCATCACGTAGTTGGTCTTTATAAAATGTATTGTTTGAGCGAGAGGCATAGCGATAAATGTGGTATAGCACTGTTATTTATAATACATATACATTTATTCCGCATAGCAATATGAATCGCAGGAGGCTTTCCTATCCTGTTCACGAAAATTTCGTAACGATTTACGATGAATCTTGGACAGATTGCTTGTTCCATATGTTGGACATAGACGGAAACTATGATAAAAGAAATGTAGAAGAATGGCTGTGGGCGCCTTATCAATTCGCTCATCTGTGGCTTTTCGAATCTATAAAATATTGCTATAAAATTATAGCGCGAATACGAGCGTCGTTTTTTAAAATGAATAGTATTAGCAAGATGATTTTTTAAAATCTGAGAAAAATAAATTGTAAGATGAAATCTTACGACAGCCGATCGATGATGGCGATACTTTCCGACATGACGAATATTCGTTGTAATATGTAATTCTCATCTTGTAAAAGTAGTGTTTTCACACGTTAGTGATCACGTGATCTTTTTATTATACGCTGGAAGATGGAGCAATTCATACTCGACTTGTATTGACGCATATTACTACGCGTTGTACTGCCCTACATGCTTCTCGTAAAGAGATTCTATCAAGCGACACTGGCTTTGGCATATCGCGCATTGCGAGATTGTTTCTTTTCGTATTCGACGCAATGGGAAGGATACTTGTAACACTGTATATAAAACTTGTAAGTACAAAAACTCGAGTTATAATGTATTAATGAATATCGCGAGATGTGACGAGAGATTCTTTACGCAGCAGGAATATATATACATATATATGACGTGTGACTGTTTCCGTGAAAATTGTCTATGTAATGATAAAGAAATAAACTTTCTACATAAGACTTGTGTTATTTACCTTCTGCAACTGTATGTAGAATAAAGCAATATCTAAAAATTGTGAATATTTGACTGTTTTTTAAAAAATTGCATTTTGTTACGTTTTCTATACTCAAAACGAATGAAAGATATATTCGGACTTTGGAGAAAAAAGAAGAGGAAAAAGGAATATATAAATAGAAATGTGAAGCTAGAATATAGAGAATGAAGTTAGAAATACTTTAATTATATTAATCAAGATGCTTTATTTTTCTTCGAAGGTGGTTCCGCATTTTTCTTCTGCTTGTTTATATATTTCCTTTTCCCGCTTTTTTCCATTGTCGAAGATTGCTTGTCGATGCAAGGCATATTATCAGTGCTTTCTGTTGTAGTGTCCGTTTTTAATTCTATTGCATCATCCTTCTTTGGAAAATTTTCATATTCTCCAGGCGCTTGATACCTAATAAAATATAATTCCATATATATATTGTTCTCTTACATACACGCAACTGTATTGTAAAGAAAATAAAAAGAACTTAAAAAATCGTATTTTTAATTATTTAATTATAATAAAAATATTAACAATGCATATCAAAGATAAAAATATTGTATAAACGATATTTTTGTTTTAATTAAATTAATCTCGCCCACAAGCTTTGCTATCTTAGTCAATAAAAAATATTTGAATTTAAGTACCGATAAAAATATTTTATAAAATTGAACTCTCATGTTTTATTCATTGACGATTTATGAGCGCCAAAGTATGTGATTTATGACATAACTATACAACTCTTTCGAGATATCAAGAGTAAACGATTAGATCTTCAGATGAATTGAATATTATAATGAATATCATGCGTATAATTTTTTCGATATTGTAGAGAGTTATACAAGATTAATTAGTAAGTCTCACCCAAGTTCAGTTGTATCCTTAATATCTTTAGTCAGTAAAATATGGATTTCCGGTATTCCATGAGTCCCGGAAGCTATGTTCTCCTCCAATTTTTCCGAGCTGAAATCAGATAGCAATTGAACCAAGATTGCACTTATTGACGTTTGTTTTGGTAAACTTACCTAACGTAACATAACTTTGTCACTTGATGAAGGCCCTCGTGTTTCCTCTTAAAAAGTTCCGCGCAAGAAATGGCTTTCGTGGTGCCTTGTCCGATCCCGGTCCAGACGATGCTGTTGTAATTAGGAAATTCCTTCAGCGCGTAGCCAAGAACATTTCTGATCTTTGTACCGCTCTTCACCTTTCAATGTAGATATATTTCGTGGATAAAATCGAATAACATTTTATAATTCTAAAAGATTCGACTTACGTGCATCCAGAGAAATTTTTCCGGTAAATTATCTATCGGCACTTTCGTACTTGTTGACTTTTTGGTTCTTCCTGCTATCGGTTTTTCTTGCTGTAGCTTCTTCTTCAACTTCGATTTTTCCATCTAAAATTTACACAAAATAAAATTCATTTATTATATAATTTTATTCGTTTTTTACACTGAACAATTCTTATTTATAACTCATTAAAAGATAACTGATTAATTAATTGAAAAAAAATGAATTATTGAATTATATTCATCGATTTAGCTTTTTTATACAGTAATTTAATGTCACTAAACTTTATATATTTTCAAAGGATTTTAATTAGACTTTTAATTACTATTTTAATCCACAGAAGAGATTTGTTTCGACTCAACTGGCCAATTTTTAATTTAAATTAATATATCGCGAATCGCGACATTTTTCGATCATGGGTTTTGGTCTTTTCTAATTCTTTACATTAAAAATAATTTCACTCTCTTTAGAAAGGACCAAAACCCATGGTCGAAAAATGTCGCGATTCGCGAAATATTAATTTAAATTAAAAATTGGCCAATTGAGTCGAAACAAATCTCTTCTGTGGTTTAACATTTACTGGCGAAGAATATCCCATCTCTTGTTTATTATTTTAATGTTTAATATCAAAGTTTAATTAAAAATGCCGTGGGGAAAATATCGTCCATTTAAACTTTTGCTAAGGGAAGTTACGAAATGATGAAAGATTTCATACATAAAATTTTTTGTATTATTTAAAATATTACGATGATATTTATAATATTACGAACAACAAAGTGCAACATTTCGATTTAAAATAGATTTTTGAATAGACCCTTACGAAGGCGGGGGTTCTTTTTGTCAATAAGGTCAGCATAATGTTAGAGGGTGTAATTTCAGAAATAGTTGAGCTGTTCTGAAATCGAAGCGAGCAGCGGCGGTGTTTAGTCTCTCTCTGCCAGTAGGTCATGGGTTCAGTCACAAGCATCGCCGTTTCGTTGGCGTGCCATTCGATGGAACCATTCATGGAACTTGGAACGACCTTGTACAGTCGTACGCAGAAATATTTCTCCGATTGTGACGTTTATCTGAGGCTCCCACGCATGCAAGGGTGAAGATACAGATCAAAGAACATGTTTCATATTCCATATACATATTCTATAAACATATCCGTATCTAAGAATTAATTTTGATTGAAAAAGCATAGTTACGATGAATATATAATTATGCAATGTTGCATATATAATTATAATATAATATATCTAATGCAGTCACACAATATAATTATTTAATATAATCATTGGACTAATATAGAACAACAGCATATATCTGGTAATATGATATAAAGATTTATCATAAAATTATCATAAATTGTTTATAAGAATAATATTTTTTTACAGTTAAGTTAAATTTCTGTCATAAACAAGCCAGATAGCAAAGAGAATCCAAAAGGAATTCTTTTCGAATTCCCGAATTATGAAAAATGAATTCTTTTTCCATCCCATTTCTGCTCTAAAAACACTCTTAAGGGTTCAAAAAGAATTCATTTTTGTGTCACCAATTCTGAGCCCTTTTCCAGATGCAAAAGGAATTCTCTTCGTACTCTATAAAAATACTATTGGAAAGGAATTCTTTTTGAGTTCATTTCGAACAGATTACGCTAATTCATAAAGAATTTAAAAAAGTGAATCCTTTATGAATTCATAACGATCACCTGTACTATCTGGGAAGGCAAATAAAATCTAAAATGCACTTGCTAATCGCTGAATATTCAAGGGAGATGTTCTCCAAGGAAAATATCGTAATTACCGAAATTAATTACGGTTATATTTTATGTAATATAAACTAGATTACATATTAATGTGGAAATAAAAACAATTTAGAATTATAAAACAACATGTGTCATCCCAAAACTTTATTTGATGCGGAAGAGTCAAAAACGTATTTGAATTCAGTGTAAAAATTATTATTAACAGCAGGGTGCGATATTAGTAACTGAAAATAAAAGTGATCCTTTTCAGTACAATCATTCAAAGTAACGTTATCAATTTCTCAGTAGCTGTATCAAACCCTTCGCGTTGATATTACCATCCTCCGCCTCATTTCTTCAATATTACGGGCACGATCCGCGCCAATTAATATCGACGGTACCTGAGTGGCGTTCGTCGAAAGTCTCGGCTTCGATATATATTTCACCAGAATTCCGGAGCGTACCGCGATGGAAAAAGCATCCTCTCCGACGTCGAAGACGCAGAAAGAGAGACGGAGGAAGAGATCGCCGGCTGCGGATACTGGATGGAAAGTCCCATCAATATTTTCCAATCAACATTCGATTGCCGGCGATATACGCGAAGGAGCGGCCTCGTTCCCGCGAAGGAAAGCCACGGGGCAGGGGGCAAGATGCGGGGGACAATGCGGGGGCGCGAGAGGGTTCGATGTGTAGGCGTATATGGTAGTGGTATGCGCGGCATAGCACGCATAGCGTCGCGACGCCCCGACGCCATATTGCATTATTAAGCACCCTCCGTCGACCGGGGGGGTATCCCCCTTCGGCTCCCGCATTCCGGCATTATGAGGGTTTTTATCCCTAAAAGGCGTGAGCAGAAGGACCGACTATCTGCCGTTGGCCCTCGATCACCCCGGGGGTTCGTTGCACCCCCCGTCATACCGACAGGAAGTTGTCCCTCGCGACGCGTCACGCGTGCCCTTTGTTTTGCTGAAATTGTACGTCGGGACACGTGCGAATCTTCGTGGAGTCGCGACGAGTCTCGCTGGTCTCGAGAATATCAATGATGAAACGGCGAATAAGAAGAACGCTCGCTTTTTATCAGGGTTCCCACAGAAAATGAATTTTGAAATTCCCTGACTTTTCCATGTTTTCCAGACAATATTGAAGAATTTTCCATGACCAATCTGTAATCTTAAATTTTAACGTTTATTAGAAACAGGAATTGCAGGGAAGATAGCTTACATTAATACGAGCAAAACAAATTTAAAAGTTAGTTTACTAACATAATTCGGAATGCAAAAAAAGGTAAATAAAAAATAAATGAGAAAATAATTGAAAAAATTGTAATTATGATGGTAAAGGGTGGACAGACGTGCGCAACATCGTCCTGCAACATCTCCTTTTCAATAGGGCCACGGTCTGCTTTTGGCAACACTGCGCAGTACGCAAAAATGTTTATCGCGCAAAATTCCAGGCTTTTTTGTATTTTTCCCTGACTTTTTAAGGTTTTCCATAACGAATTTCTATTTCCATGACTTTTCCCGATTTTCCCGGTTTTCCAGGTCTGTGGCAACCCTGATTATTATTTAGTTAATACGTGACGCGTTAGGTTTATCTTAAAGAGACTGTTTTCGCAATTGTAGTCGCGCAAGGGATATGTCCATTCCGCGGGATGAGTGGCGAGACGACAGTCCGAGTTAATTAATTTCGAGAGTTAATGATTGTCCCTTTCTAAATTGAAATGCCGCGTAATATTAACGCGGAACAAAGAAAATTCAATTAACCAGAATTCGCGCTAATTGATGACCTAAATAGACGTGTACCTTGGGGCTCTTATTCAATGCAATTAATCGTTCCGCGTCGAAAAGGCGTGATTTCATGGAACTAAATTTTCGAAAAATCAAAATTATTTCAGAACTGCAAAATTTCTTCGTAAAAACGAAAATATATTAATTTAACGCACTGAATACTTCTTCAAAGTTTTAAGTTTTATCCTGAAATTCTTTGGTATCATGTTCTCTCTCTCTCTGTCTCTCTAGTGGAATCTTCAGAAAAGGAAAGAAAAGAGAACAATAAGGGTAGGTTTTTTAAAATATGTCTCTCTGACATCGAAAATTCAATTACTGCGTTGTAAATTCAATTACTGCGTTACGAGTGCGATCGTTACCGACACTAAAATGTAGCATTTATATCAATTCCGTTGCTATCAATATCGTGACGCATTATGGATCATTCCGTCGTAATCGACAAATATTCCATAACGCTTTTAGATTAACGTTCAAGCCGCCTGACTCTCCCCGAGCTATAATTACCACGCAAATTGGTTCGGCGAATGCCGTCATCATCGCGGCAGCTAATTTCAGCAGTAAGGAACATGAGGGATCTTATCTCGATGATGATTCTTCCCTCCCCCCCTTCGCGATAGAAAGGTAGCGCGTTCCACGATATCTCGGGGCCGCCGTCGATTCTTTAATGCGGAGGAGGAAAGAGAGGTCAAGGATTTCCATCTCGCGTATTTCGTTCTCAGCATCCCCGAGCGTTCCCTCTCGGCGAGAATCAACGGGCGCCTTCTGCGGCTGGCACCCTCTTAATGATGCCTACGTACCCCTCCTTTTTCCATTGTAATAAACCGCGAGAACGCCAGCATCCAATTTACTCGAGTGATCGAGGCATCTGCACGGGGTGTCTCGAATCACCGGATGGTCCTTTTAACCGCGGATTCCTCGGTCGATTTGAAGAGAATCGACTTTTTTCCCCCCCAATGAGAATGTCAAAGCTATTTCTGAGTAATTAACGAGCAAAGATTATAATGGCCATTCTCAAACTATTCTAGGAGGCGGATGGATAACGGAGCCATATTTTTCAATCAAGTGGACTTTATTCTAACGGAATTTTAAAACCTAACTATAAATATGTGTTAAAAATTAGGAAGCGGCTTTGGATCGGCCAAAAGATCTGTTCAAGAAAGGCTACCTAGTTCTGTATTCTCCCTTAAATAAACGATTAGGTCCCTATCATCGATTTCCAAAACTTTTCTGGTAAAAACAGAGGGGAATCGGAGCATTCAAATGATTGTATGAATATTTCCTAGTTTATCACGTCACAGAATGAGATCTTCCCCTACTAAAAATTTTCCTATCCTTCTGCCGATCTATTTCCGTTTTTATCTTTCCACTTTTGCTAAGACTATCTTTCCGATAAACTTTTTAAATATCGTGGAGTTGCACTGGCATGTTAATGATGGAATAAATCCCGTGAGAAGAAATGAAAATAATATATTTCTGTAAATTATTTCTGTAATTAATAATATATCACTTTTCTATACAGAATAATCTTATTATGAGAAAATTTAAGAATTATAGAAAATCAATTGTCGTATTGACTATTTAAAAATACCGGAAAGATGTTAATAATAACTGATAATTGAACGTTCCCATCTGTTGCTACAAAGAGTTATTGTAATAGATATCTTTTACATTACATATATCATTTTTATATTATTTTTTATATTTTCTATATAAAAACAAGCAATAAAACAAGCAAAAACTTTTCTTCGCCAATGAATAATTAACAAGAAGGTTTATTAGATGTAAATCAACACAACTGGCCAAATTTATTTAAAAAATCACAATGTTTCGACCATTGGTTTTGGTCCTCTTCAAGTGTTAATTAATTATGTTGTATAAATTATAACGAACATTCTATGAATGTTGTGGCGTAGTGCCCAATAAAGCCAAATATCTAAACTAAAGAGAAAAGAATATAAGATTCGCTGCCATAAATTACAAAAATTACAAAAATTAATAAGTTAAAGACTTACACATTGTTCGAGTCAAGTCGGAAAAAGATTATATAAATAGTCACAGAAAATAAAATAGTCAATAAATTTTCTATATAATTACGATATGAGTTTCACGTGATATTTTACAAAACTTATGAAAATAAATATCGGATCCTAAATAAATTCTAACTCTGAATAAGTCTTTTTTCACGCCGAGGAGAAACTCAATCATATAATATATTTTGTGTAATCAATATACGAAACAAATACTCCAGCATACATAAGAAAAGTATAATCTGTGACCAGGATAAGAAATTGAAAAATAATGAAGTATCTTCTTGTCATTCGCTTCCTTTGGTGAAATGATAGTTGCAAAACATTTCATACAGCATCAAACAAAGTAATATTTCCTTTTCTTTGCGCGCACGTGGATCTTTAATTTGCAAGTCAATTCACGTAATTTTCGTATAAAAATTCCTTTGGAGGGATAACTTGACCCCATGATCTTTGACCGAGCTCAAGGCACACGTATACAGGCACGTACGCGATTGTATTGGGGTGGTTGCGCGGGAGACCGATGTGCGACGCGCGTCTTTTCGCGAATTGGCGAAGAAGTCCTGCCGAAGAAGGATGCGTTTGCGCAGGACTCGCCGATGGAATTTTGCGCCTTGGAAGCCTCCGACATATATCCGCGGTGGATGGCAAACTGACTGTCCCGGATTGTTCAGTTCAGTCGTCATCCGATCCGACGACGTAAGCTCGAGTCGGTGTGTGCATCCCGATTCTATCACGCCGTATCATCACGTCACCGTTAGCAGCAACAGGTAGGAGAATGCAAAAGGCGTCCGCGCGAGGCGGTCGCGAATTTTGCGAAATTGAAATTACGAGTGACGCGCGAAAGTGACCAATCCCGCGAAGTCGATCCGCTTTAAATACGTTGTGTCAAGCCGTAATCAGACTATGGATTGGGATTGGGATTGGATTGGAATTTGACCAATTAGAAGAAAGAAAACCAATATCAAGTTTAGTGAACTTTTTGATTCTCGTCAAATTCCAATCTAATCCCAATCCCAATCCATAGTCTGATTACGGTTTAAGGGTATCACTCGAATTATCCTCGCTCTGAGATTACTAGATCAATTATCACTATCATGATGATATGTGTGAACGTGTAAAATTCGGGGGTGTCAAGCTCGCTTCTTCGCTTAGAGTCGCTTAAGTGACCAAACAGAGTTCAAAGATGAAACAAAATTCGGCATCTTAAACATTTAATTTGTTTGCATAAAAGATTCTATTTTATAGAAAAATAAAAATCGCAAAAGCATATTAGGTATATGGTGTAAATAAGGAAAAGCATGGTTGGTATGACTAATTGATTTACAAATGCCTATTTGTAAGAAAGTATTATTACAATATTTTTGCATCGATCGAGAAAGAAAATTTATGTTTGTGAAAAATATAAGAGCACACAAAATAGACTTATTAAAATATGTTTATATATATTTATAAAAATAAGTTTAGAACAGAATAAATGATAAAATAAACATCAAGATGTTCAATAAACATCAAGATATTTATTTTATATCGATATCGCAGTAAAGCGATGTTATCTTTTGTCTGCAATGCTAATGCCGAGGGGTAAACCGCTGACCAAAATTTTGTACACCAATGCCTAGTAATGCCCAATTTTGGGCAACACTAAATACATAAAGTACACAAAAGTACACTAAAAGTACACAATTTTTGGGCATTACTAGTGAATTTTTTATGTAATGCCCACTAATGTGCCCTAGTAATGCCCACTAATGCCCCAAATCTGTACACCGCAATGCCCTCAGCGGTTTACCCCTCAGCTAATGCTGTTATTGTTAGAGACAAATCAATCATTTAATAAAAAACTAATAGGCGTACAAAATTTTAAAGATAATAAATTTAAAAATAAACACGAGAAAAATATAATGTATGACAAGATTTAGAGATTTAAAGACGCAATGACTTGATAAATAATTAAAACGTATAGGATAAATATATATAATAAACATAAGTAATAAATATATTATAAACATAAGATGAAAAATGAACGTAATGCTAACAGTTAAAGCGAAGAAGTCAATAAAAAAAATCATTGCAAAGATTGCGTAGATAGAATATTAGAAAATTATATCGTGCGCAACAAATATGTCAAGAAAATAAGTACACGAAAATATTTAAAGAAAATATCTTGAAAAAATATGCAATATAATAGTATAAATATATTTATACTATTTCGCGAGAAGCACGAATTTTCATATCTTCAATCTGAAGCAAAGGTCACCGAATTGAATTTGCAATAAGTCGCCATGGACATCGAAGAATTCCGCGTTCGCGGTAAGGAGATGGTGGACTACATCTGCGAGTTCATGAGCAACATTCATACCAGAAGAGTCACGCCGGATATTGGTCCCGGCTATCTCAGGCCTCTGCTGCCGTCGGGACCACCGAATAATCCGGAATCTTGGGATGAGATCATGAAGGATGTGGAATCGAAGATCATGCCGGGCGTGAGTATTCGCGAGATCGGGAAGGAATCAGCAAGATTAAATTATGTCAGAAATAGTTAGTAAATTATTGCGACGCTGAATTTCGATTAAAATCACTTACAAAAGTGAATCGAACGATTTCTTTTTTATATTAAATTTGCTTGATTCTATTAAGTGTTGTTAAATAATTGAAACTGAAATTAGATAATTATTTCTCAAATTAAGAAGTATTTCAAAATAACGGGAGTTCTATCGACTATAAGAAAAAGTGGGGCTTCTATTAGCCAGATGAAATTCCTTCCAGATCACGCATTGGCAGCATCCAAGGTTCCACGCCTACTTCCCGGCCGGAAATTCTTTTCCCTCTATTCTTGGTGATATGCTATCTGACGCGATCGGCTGCATTGGATTTTCTTGGGTGAGTGAGAAATCTTCTCAGGCAGCTTAAGAAGCTATAAGTAAATACTATATAAAATTATAATTAGATAAATCGCAGTTTAACGCCGCGACAGAGTAGCGCATCAAAACCACTTCGATTTTCTCACCGACATTGGAAGCGGTCATAAATTTGATTCTCGCGTCAAATCCATATGACGGATCGTGTGCAATTATTTACTTGACCCAAAACGGAATCTTATTTATTTTAGGCGGCCAGCCCGGCCTGCACAGAACTGGAAACGATAGTCTGCGATTGGTTCGGTAATTCTCTTCCATTATATTTCGTCAGAACGATTAGACGATTTTGCGAACGATTGATTTACGGAGTAATGCATCATCTTTTTGAATTATAGGCAAGGCGATTGGACTGCCTACAGATTTCTTATACTTTAGTGAAGGCAGTAAAGGTGGAGGCGTTATAGAGGTATGAAAAATTATACGAATATTCACAAAATGATACATAATATAGAATAATAATATAAAATATCCCAAACCATCATCTTCACATCCACATTCACATCTATCTCCAATTTCAATTTTCAGAATTTCGATATATTTGATAGAATTTTAGTTCTTCCTCAAAGAGAATCTTTAGAACCCCCGAAATGTTTAAAAAAAGTTAACACTCAGAATTTTTTTTAAAAACATCAAGAATCGATATTTCTTATTGCATTATGCATGAAAGAATTACAGTAAGGTCATCGGAAAGTGAATATTTGAATATATGAATATTTAATATTTTTTATCAAAATGTATCAGAATAAAGTATGAAATATCTCAAAGTGTTCACTTTCCAGTTATCTCATTAAAATATTTTTACATGCAAAATGATACAGATGAGGAGAATCGATCTATGTAAAAAAACGAACATACAGTTTTACTTTTAAAAAAATAAGGAAATTGCTTTTCTGTTGTTGTCCTGGAGGGTCCGACATCCTATTTGTTCCATAAAGGAATCTTAAAATACCGAACAAAGGATTTTTGTCGCTATTTTTAATAATTTCCAAAAGAACAGCTTATGACACTTTATGTGGACCACCCTGTACGTAGGGTTCAGCATCGGAATGCATTCTCGTGTGCATGCTGGCTGCTCGGGCACAAGCAATTGCGAGACTCAAGGAATCTCCTGCACATGCACACTTGGACGAGACAGCGCTGCTCGGCAAGCTGATGGCATATTGCAGCCGGGAAAGTCATAGCTCCGTCGAGAAGGACGCGATGATATGCTTCGTAAAGCTGCGTATCCTTGAGCCCGACGAGAAAAGTGTACTTCGCGGAGAGACCTTGCGACAGGTGCATTTAGACATTATTACTATAACTTATATGAGTGTTCCAAAGATTCATTTTGGCATAAATTAATTAATATTAATATTATTTATACAGATGTTTATTTATCTTTTTGATATTAAAGACTAACGCACTCAGATTATTATATTATTTACAATCTTAAAATGATGTTAATAACGTAATACTCCCCCCCCTCTCTCTCTCTCTCTCTCTCTAATCATTATAAAATTATAAAGTTACAAGATAATTGTATAAATTTATAATATTGTGTAAATATTTCTATTACTTTTCTATTTAATTTTTGTTATAATATTGGTTTCAATGCAATTTGATTAATTGATAGGCGATCGAGAGTGATACAGCTGAAGGCTACGTTCCCTTTTTCGTCTCAACAACCCTCGGTACAACCGCCTGCTGCTCATTCGATAATCTTAGGGAAATAGGCCCGGTTTGTAAAAAATATCCAGGGGTGAGTGTAAAGTACATGTACATTTAGATACATGTATATTTAAAAGACGTTTAGATATTATCGACCGTTTAATTTCTTTTTTAACCGGAATCTTTATCACGCGCGCAGATCTGGCTTCACGTGGATGCCGCTTACGCCGGGAACGCTTTCATCTGTCCAGAATTGAAATATCTGATGACCGGCGTTGAATACGCCGATTCCTTCAACACCAACACTAACAAGTTCTTACTGACAAATTTCGATTGCTCCTGCCTCTGGGTCCGCGACAGATTTAAGCTTACCAGCGCACTCGTCGTGGATCCGCTGTATCTACAGCATACACACGCGGATACGGCTATAGATTACCGGTGATATTAGTCAATCTATTTAACAGAAGTATTTCAAAATTTTACTTTTAAGTTATACACATAAAGTTTTGGAAAAACTATATCATTTACTTTACTGTTATTTTTTATTCTATCTCCAACGTTTTTTCTCTGCCAATATATTAAATAAAACTATATAATAATTTATTATATAGTTTTACTTAATATATTGGCAGAGAGATTTTGATCCATAAAAAATACATAAAATAGGAAAAATACTAGACTGATATTTTATATATTAATTCAGCGTTATAAGTAATCAAATGTTTTTTGTGTAGGCATTGGAGTATAGCGCTGAGCAGGCGATTCCGCTCATTAAAACTGTGGTTCGTAATGAGAAGTTACGGGATATCTGGGCTGCAAGCCTATATCCGAAATCACGTTAAACTCGCTAAAAGATTCGAGGCACTCGTTAAGAAGGATTCTAGATTCGAAGTTTGCAATGACGTTGTGGTAAGAGAATTTCACCCATATTTCCCATATTATTCGCATCATCATACTGCGCGGTTTATTACAGCTGGGCTTGGTGTGCTTTCGCGCTAAAGGCAGCGATAAATTGAATCAGAAATTATTGAGCACTATTAACGACTCGGGAAAGATACATATGATCCCGGCGCGAGTGAATCAGCGTTACACAATACGCTTCGCGCTCGCTGCACCCAATGCAACTGCCAGAGATGTTGGTAAATTATTTTTATAATTTTAATTTTATAAAAAGACTCATCTTCCTAAATGTTTGCTTAGGATAATTTTCTAAAATCTAATTTTTTAATTTCTCAATACATTAAAAACGCTTTTTTTAAAATTTCGTTATAGTTTTATGATAATTATTATACAATTCAACTTATCAATTCTATCTGTAAGTATATCATGCATAAAACATTAGATAAATATAATGTATTATAATGTACGTATATTATAAATCTATTATTTTTACATATTCTATATGTATTGTGGATTTTCTTATATTTTCGTTTTGTGAAGAAACATGTGCGCATCGTTTTGAAATAATTTTGTGATGTTTAAGACATGGCGTGGAGTATTATAACGGACTACCTAACCGAATTATTGGAATTCAATGTAAGTTGGGACTTAATTGCTTTAAGAAAAGAGAATTTTTGCATTAGGGATGGGCGATACAGTATCGATACACCTGTGTATCGATACTGTTGATGTCAAATATCGATATTTTGTATCGATATTGTTCCT
>NJRQ01000114.1:244663-258499 GCA_003063805.1 Aphaenogaster ashmeadi | reverse complement strand
CTTATTGGTCGGATATCGATAACGAAATTTATTTTTCGTCGCAGTTAGAATTTTGTGGAAAATATAACGTCACGTGCTCGGAACACGTGCGCTATATTATATCTGTCTCTTATACACATCTAGATGTGTATAAGAGACAGGATATCGGCAGTATCGATATTCACTAATATCGATACATTTCATCCAATATTTTTGGTGTATCGCTATTTTGCATATATTATCGAGTATTTTCACATCAGGATGTAATGGACGAACTAGCGGATATTCGCGAGAAGAAGAGGAAGGCTACCTTGGAGCAAAGAAGATCTTTCTTCGTACGTATGGTATCTGATCCTGCGATTCAGCCAGGATTCACGAAGACTCCGAACAGGACAGGAACCAAGCTCGACACGCAGGCAACGATCGGCGGTATCGGATCAAATACTCAATACGGAGCGTAAGTTGGCCATATCTTAATTATCATGCATACACTGTTAAAAAAATTTGTATTAAAAATAATATAAAAATAGGAAGTTTTTATGCAGATACCGTATATGAAATTTCAAATACAAAGTTGAAAATTAAAGGAGTGGTATTTCGAAAATAAAAGTATCGAGCAGTAATATTACTATGCTCATCTGTTTGCTCATATACAAATGTTCTCATTTTCAATCGAAAATATGTATTATTACCTTGCGTATTCAAAAAAATCTTAAACGGGTTTTTAATATTCAATGTTGTGTGTATTAAATTTCATATTAGTGAATAATTGTATCTTGTTAAAATTAATCTCTGACCGTGTACAATTAGAATAAATACAATTTTCTTTAATTAGAAAATCCTGGATATCCTGGCCACTTGCTTATCTCATGCAGGCGAAAGAAGCTGCTGATACAAGTGAATTATCGCTCAGGTACTCCTTTATTTTTTTATTTAAATATTTATAGAAAGGATAAAGGAATTATACTGCGTCTCCTCGGGGTTTGCATTTTCACCCTTCCCATCCTTTCCTACAACTCCTCCTACTCTTTGCCCGTTTGGACCAACATCTTAACGTCTTTTCCGAAAGACGGAGCCCAGTTTTACCTGACGGGAATCCTCTTCCCGGCAGGGAGCGCAGTGTCGGAAAATAATAATATCCATGTTTACCTGATCTAGTGGACTCGAACCTGGTACTACAGATTACGAGTCTGGCGCTCTACCACTAGACCACACTGCCGCTCATATAAATATTTATATGAGACTTGACTATATCTTAAAAACTGTCCTTATTTTCAAAGATGAAACTTATTGTTAATCATACATCCACAAAATCGCAAACATTATTTTGTTTCCAATACTTTTTATAGAAAAATACAATTCGCATAATTGCCGATTTTAATGTTAATTTTAAGACTAATTCGGAGTTGATTTTTTCATAAAGAAATATTTGAAAAATGTTTAAAAGTAATGAGTTTTCTCGTCATACAGTCTTATTGGTCGGATATCGATAACGAAATTTATTTTTCGTCGCAGTTAGAATTTTGTGGAAAATATAACGTCACGTGCTCGGAACACGTGCGCTATCATACAGAAGGCAACGCAATGCAATGTAATACTCCACACTTGGTACAGCGGTACCGATATCATGTTTGCCGCTATTATATACAGGGACAAATAGTGTCTTTCCTCTTATCGTCACCATTATATCGACCGCGAGTATAATGACATTTGACTCCATTGAATGTACAAGTTCAGAATGATCCAAACCAAAGAGCACTGAAATATGAAACGTGCCGTTATCTGTTAGTTTTGCGTCCAGTCAACTTTTCTCTCTTGTCAACCAGGGCGATTTTTATTTGTTTCTTGTTTTAATTCCATAAATTTGTCAAAGAGAACCTTAAATAAAAATTCAATACAAAATAAATAAAAAACGTCTTCAAAAAACCAATGACAAAAGTAAAAATTTCACTGTGCAGGAACATTCTATTGATTATCGCTGCAATATGTTATCTAATATTCTATATTATCTAATATTCTATTCTCTTTCTCTATATAAATATATACATTATAATATATTATTTTATTTTATTATTATATTTTCTCTTGGTTTCCACGCACAGATTCCGTCACTTGGACACTATGGTGCGCCTGAAGACCGGCGGTACCGGAAGTCGCCGCGGTAGCAGTAACGGATGCAGCCCGGATCCGTCCCCGTCTGCTTCACCCTCGCGAGGCAGATCGCCCAACGGCCGCGCGTAATCGCATTACATCGATCTTTTTTTTTCTTTGTGCAATCTTTCCGAGGAGTCCTCCAAGCAAATTGTTGTAACAATTGCGACGGATGGCTCTTTGTGCTCCGAAACCCCGTTGTGTGCTCCAAGAAGATAGACGGAGAGGAATAATTCTTTCCGTTAGTTACAACTTTACATCGGGAACTGATACTGCCGACAATCTCGATATTAAAGCCCACCTTAGACTCTTATAATTTTGAACAGAGAGAAATAATTCTTTATATTTATATAGCTGTCTAATAAGTTCATGTGCCAAATTGTAAATATAATTATGGATAAGAGAAAGATCTCCTGTTAAATCTCGAATTATAATTACATAAAGGCGTGTTATTTAAATCTTGCAAAAATTATTGAAGTCTTTATATGTATTAGCATATTATGTGTTCTCGGCGCCAAAATATTGCTATCGCGAAATAATTGCAGCTTTAAATCGTAAATTATGGTTATAAAGTTTCTGTCACTTTACTTACACATATCTGGCGCGCATTTTCTGTCCACAAAAATTAAGATGCTTCAATTTTATCAGCAATGACTTCGATTCTTTATAGAAGTCTTCTACATTATAAGATGTAAAATAATATACATAGAATTTCGCTTCAGATTCAGTCACGAATTGCAGATCGTCTAAAATGGGCTTGAACGGAGAATAAACTTTGTGTTAAATTGTTCACCAAGGAATACAATGAGATGTCGCCGAAATTGCTCCCCGAAAAGTGGTATGTTTCACTCGATAAGAAATTAAATACGTTTCAGTCTCAACTGGTACGTTTTCTTAAACATTCCCGAACCACGAAAACTTCAAAAAATGCTTAAAGAATATTTTTAAAATCTTGAGATTTCTTGGATATTTTATGACTGAATTTTATTTCTCAATGCATGAAAAGAAGAAAACGCGTTTTTTAAATTCAAGATTTGAATAAAAATCTAATAAAATACTGTATATCAAGAACGTAATACGCCATATTATATCATATATTATTTTCTATCTTTATATAAAATTATTGGAAATTATTTCAACCATCAGCCAGAAAAGTTTACAAAATATTGTTTGATGACATCGCAAAAGCGAAGATGATATCGATGACGTTAAGATAATTGACTGCATTGTTGCATCATATTTAAGTGTCAACGGGTAGGTTCAGTCAACAATCATAAGCAAACTACGCTATGTAAAACTGCAAGATATAGATAGGCATGTACGTACAATTGGAAAAGTTGAAGTTACGCAATATGCACTCTACCCTGCGATCAATTATTCAACTGTTCTCTTTAGTCTGTATACACGTCTAATAATTTTTAAATTTTCATTTGTATTGTATGTGAAACAAATTTGACAGGCCTGCGACATCATACGCATAATTGGTGGCATTGGATTCACAATTTAAAAAATTTTTTTGAAGCTATTATAATATAAGCGATACACGCAAAAAGGATACCGCCAATCAGAAAGAACTTTAATTACTTCTCACGCGTTCATGAGCACCGAAGCTCTACCGGGATCCAATTCGAAAAACGGCGGATGCGAGTAGATCATGCGTGAAGGTGGCGATGAGAAAACGAGTAGCGATCGGGATGTGTGTGTGTGTGTGTGTGTGTGTGTGTGTGTGTTACGAAGATTGAGCGGTGACCTGTCACCGCTTCCACGGGGTGTGTTGTAAATGTAGGTGAAGAGTAAATGTCTATTTATAAAACAGTAGAGAGACGATGGGGACAGAGGACCGGCGGGGGAGAATTTACCCCCATGCGCAGAACATGGCATACTGTATGGGGCGTTTATTCAAACAGCGACCCCGCTATAGCGCCATTGATGCTGGTCTGCAGCACCGGCTTCCGAATTTTCGCATTGTATTTGCAAACGTCGATTAAAAAAACATTAGGGAAAAGAATCGATCTTAGGTATAATGGAAACGTTGTGACTATTTTTTGCCAAAGGTCGTTTAAATTCCGATGTTCCTAGCCGGTAATAAAAATGCGTTCGTTTCGTTACCGACCTTACGTCGAATGTGCAAGAAAGCTACCTTCGCTTATGCTGTAACGACTACAATAAATCACCAATAGCAAAAATATAAATGAGAAAAATAATTATCAATTTTTATCGTATAACATTTAAATGATTTAGAAAGTCCGTTAGAAGCAAAGCAGTTTACGTAATAATGCGCAACGTACAATATATTACTGCGCATAAAAAAAATTAATATTTTGCAAAAGTTGTTTTAAAAAAACAACTCTTAATAATATATATGTTTAATGTTAGCTAATGAAGTCGCTAATAATTTCAGCGTACAAAAAAGCTGATTGATTTTCATATGTTCAATTTATTTATTATCAATTTTACGATATTTGTGCTGAAAGTAATGCATCGATGTAAATATTGTAAATTCATCCGAATGCAGCTGTTGAAATCGGATTATCGAGAAATCACCGCCGTTAGAAGCAAAGCAGTTTACGTAATAATGCGCAACGTATAATATATTACTGCGCATAAAAAAAATTAAATATTTTGCAAAAGTTGTTTTAAAAAAACAACTCTTAATAATATATATGTTTAATGTTAGCTAATGAAGTTATAAGCCTGTCTCTTATACACATCTAGATGTGTAGAAGCAAAAGAGTTTACGTAATAATGCGCAACGTATAATATATTACTGCGCATAAAAAAAATTAAATATTTTGCAAAAGTTGTTTTAAAAAAACAACTCTTAATAATATATATGTTTAATGTTAGCTAATGAAGTTATAAGCTAATGAAGTCGCCAATAATTCCAGCGTACAAAAAAGCTGATTGATTTTCATATGTTCAATTTATTTATTGTCAATTTTACGACATTTGTGCTCAAAGTAATGCATCGGTGTAAATTCATCCGGATGCAGCTGTTGAAATTGGATTATCGAGAAATCACCGCCATGATCTAGAATGCATAGGATCGCACCGGTCGGGGAATTCCCTGTCTCTTGTAATCGATCTTTATTTGTTAGAAAAATAAATTTCATTACGCTTTCTCCCCAGTTTCCTGTCTTTCTCTCTCTCTCCCTCTCTCTCTCTCTCTCCACCTTAATTTTATCTGCGTGATAGCAGGGGCGTATGGAGCCGGAGGCGCGCATAAAACTGACCGGCGCTTCGGCAGGTGCTACTAGTCTCTCGTCTGACGTGGGTCGCGGCAAATGTTCGATACGTGCGAGGGAAAATCGCGCGGCGCTCGAGTTACGAGAATACGCGAGGAGAAGTTCGCGCGATCGAGAGGGCCGATTTTCCGCCAAAGTGGAGCGGTAGCGGAAACGAAACGTGAGTGGAACCGATGGGCTTGCACCGTCGAAACTCCCTAACGTCAGCGTTCGCCACTCGTTCGCTTCAGAGTTGCGCCCCTTTCAAAATCGCGTTTCGAAAATCTGCATTCGCTTACGTAAGAAGATTCGGCGTAAAAAAGTCGACTTTCCGTAAAAAGCATAGCAATTTTTCGAGTGGTAGCGGAAGAGAAAGCGTACCGGCAAAGCTTTGTCCAAGTTCTGCGATAGCTATCTTCGATAGCTTCGTTCGCCACTTGCTAAAAATTGCGTCTCAAAATCTATATATATTTGTTATGTCTATCTATGGCCCGTATTTATAATCGTTACTCAAATCTCATCTCAAGAGCGTATCAAGTGAAACACGGTTCAGAAATGGAGTTTTATGTCTTGAATTGCGATTACAAATAAATATCCAAATCGACTCTCAAGACTCGTCTATCGAACTGTCTCACGTCTCAAGAATAGTTTCAGCTGATTTCTCAACAAAAACACTTATATTACGTCATTAGAAAGATGAAGTTTCATTTATTGAAGAAAAGGAATAAGAAATGATACGATTGATTAAAAACTACGATCGCAGTTCTTAAGCCAAGAAGTACGGCTTATCCTGTGGAATTTAGGTTTTCGTTAACTGTCGTAAATGCAAATTTAGCTGAATTTATGTGATTCTATTTGTCCAAACTGTCCATAATATTTATCATGTGGCACCTCGTGTGTGATTAATTCAACACACGAGCGTCCCACACGACGTTACTTTCATAATACTTTTGCGGATTATTATTAGACGCGTCCATCGATATCACATTTCCTTTTGCTCGAAAGAATTAATACGCCGCGAAGAATCCTCGCAGAAGCGCGGAAGAATTGATCCTTTTCTAAAACGAATATAGGAGGATAACGGCGTGAAACGCGCATCTCTCTCTCTCTCTCTCGGCGCGCCGATAGGGACGTTTTAAAAAAAAGAAAGTCACGAACGCGTGCGACGTGTAGGTACGTCGCGTTCGTGCCTAATCAGGCGGGTGTTTGCACGCTCCGGCGCTTCTTCGCGAAAATCGCTTGCATTCCAGCCCGGGGTATTCTGGCATCATGAACATCGATGAATTTCGCGTGCGCGGCAAGGAGATGATCGAGTACATATGCGACTACATCCGCACCCTGGAGGGCAAGAGGGTGACGGCGAACGTCGATCCCGGCTACCTGAGACCCCTGCTGCCGAAGGAGGCACCCCTCAAGCCGGAATCATGGGACGCCATCATGATGGACGTCGACGGCAAAATAATGCCCGGAGTGAGTTGCGGTCGTAACGGGTTGCCGCGATTATCGATCCCCCTTCTCCCTCTCTCTTGCCATTGATTTCAACCCCCTTTTCCGATATAAATAATGTTCGTGCACGTGAAAGAGAGAAAAAAAGGATAGATAAAAACCGTTTCCTCTCTCTCTCTCTCTCTTTCTTTCTTGGGGATTTACAAAATTAATTACGTGATATTCGGCAGATAGATCGCGACATACTTGGTAGTAAGTTTTTTCCGGACGCACTCTTTGCGGGAACTTGAGGAAAAGTTAAGGTCGGCCCGAGTGCCGTGACGTAAAATGTTTGTGATGCAACGCGTATTATGTAAACCTTGTAAGAGAACAATATTCTCAACCAATAATAAGAGTATCTTAATAAATTAATGATATCACTCGTAAGATATTTTTTCGGTATTCGTGGCATTTAATATTTTCATTCGAAATCTAGAATGTCTAATTAAAAAAAAAATAATAAGTCTGGGGGGCGGTTCTCTTTCGAAGATACACCAGCGACATTCAGATGGAATCCATTGTGTCTTGCTAATTAAAAAGATAGATTTTATTAAATGGAAATTCGTTACTAAAAATTCCATCTTATACTCGACATCAAAATTAAATTTAGGAACAGGCGAAAATTAAGGCAAAATCTCGTAAATTAAAGTTTGCCCAATGTGATAGAAAGTGTTTAAAAATAATTTTAATCGAGCGATCGGTCGGTTGAACAATTGAAGGACGGTGACAACGTCACAACATTCCGATCTCCGTTTCCGACAGAGATAACGGCTTTGAGAACGACGCGTCGCGACACGCGACTTTTTCACAAACGCACGCGAAGTTCATTCTTAATCCAATGCAATGTTATCGCGGTGACAATGAAAGTCGCCGTTGTCAACCGGCATTTCCACTGTCCATTCCGTTGTCCCATTCCATTCCATTCTCCCCGTGGATAAATCAATTTCAGAACATAAAAGTAGGTTAGCCGACTTGCGCCTGTACGCGAGGACAATGCTTTTTACAGATCACCCACTGGCAGCATCCGCGGTTCCACGCCTACTTCCCGTCCGGCAACTCGTTCCCCTCGATCCTGGGTGATCTGCTGTCGGACGCGATCGGATGCATCGGCTTCTCGTGGGCGGCCAGCCCGGCTTGCACCGAACTTGAAACCATCGTGCTGGACTGGTACGCCAAGGCGATCAACCTGCCGGATGAGTTCTTGTCGGAGCAGAAGAAAGGTGGCGGCGTGATCCAGGGCTCAGCCTCCGAATGCATCCTAGTGACGATGTTGGCGGCGCGAACGCAGGCGATCAAGATGCTGAAGGAGCAGGAACCCAATAAGGAGGACTCGGCGTTCCTGCCGAGATTGGTGGCCTACTGCTCCACGGAGTCGCACTCGTGCGTGGAGAAGGCGGCGATGATAAGCCTGGTGAAGCTCCGGGTGCTCGAACCGGACGACAAGGCCTCGTTGCGCGGCAAACGGCTCGAATCCGCCATCAGGGAGGATGTGGCGAATGGTCTAGTGCCATTCTACGTGTCTGCCACTTTGGGTACCACCGGTTCCTGCGCTTTCGACAATCTCGTAGAAATCGGGCCCGTGTGCAAGTTGTATCCCAACATCTGGCTACACGTGGACGGCGCTTACGCCGGTAACGCCTTCATTTGCCCGGAGATGAGGCCGTTCATGGCCGGCATCGAACACGCCGATTCCTTCAACACTAATCCCAACAAGTGGTTGCTGGTGAACTTCGACTGCTCCTGCCTGTGGGTGCGCAATCGAGTGAAGCTCACGTCAGCGTTGATCGTCGATCCGCTTTATCTTCAACACGCTCGCTCGGGCGAGTCGATTGACTATCGTCACTGGGGTATCCCGCTCAGTAGACGATTTCGAGCATTGAAGCTCTGGTTCGTTATGAGATTGTACGGCATCACCGGCTTGCAGAAGTACATTAGGAATCACATAAGACTGGCTAAGAGGTTCGAGACGCACATGAAGAAAGACAGGCGCTTCGAGATCTTGAACGACGTGCGAGTCGGCCTGGTGTGCTTCCGATTGAAGGAAAGCGAGGAGATGAATCAGGAATTGTTGGCTAACATTAACGCATCTGGTCGGCTGCACATGATACCGGCCCGGGTGATGGGCAAGTACATCTTACGTTTCTGTGTGACGAAGGAGGATGCGACCGAGGAGGACATCGATTACGCCCTCAGCGTGATCGAGGAGCACGCCACGGAGGTGATGCTGGCTCACTACGAGGGCACGGAGGACGAGTACAGGGCGAAGGGCCCGAAGAGTCCGGCCGCTCTCGACAAGAAACTCGTCCGGAAGTTCAGCTTCACCAGAAGCGTCACCAGAGACGCTTACAAGAGATCCATCTCCAAATCCAGTCTGCACGACGGCGCGACGCCCATCATGGTCGTCGACGACAACTCGCAGGTCGATGCCATCGACGACCGTTTCTGCAACAGCAGGTAGATCTTTCTGGGCTCCTGGACGAATTCGAAGCTCGTACTTTCATGAGATTTATCGAAGATATGATTTTATTTCAATTTTACTTTTGTTTTCTGTTTATTTTATTTTTATTAAAATATTCTTATTATTTTTATTATTCGTATTTCTATTATTTTCGCCTTCCTTTTTATATGACAGAGGATAACGTAAGATTTCTCCTTTCTTTTCTTCAAACGCTTAAAACTCAAAACCTTCAAAAGCTTTGATTCAGGACTTTCATGAAATTCATCGAAGACATGATTTTATTTCAATTTTGATTTTGTTTTCTGTTAATTTTATTTTTATTAAAATATTCTTATTATTTTCATTATTCGTATTTCTATTATTTTCGACTTCTTTTTTATATAACAGAGGATAACGTAAGGTTTCTCTTTTCTTTCCTTCGAAAGCTCAAAACTCAAAAACTCCAAAAGCTCTGATTCAGTACTTTCATAAAATTCATCGAAGCATGATTTTATTTCAATTTTAATTTCGTTTTCTGTTAATTTTATTTTTATTAAAATATTCTTATTATTTTCATGATTCATATTTCGTCTTCCTTTTTATATGACGGAGGATAACATAAGATTTCTTTTCTTTTCTTCGAAAGCTCAAAACTCAAAAACTCCAAAAATTCTGATTCAGTTTTTCTCTCTCTCTCTAACTTGATAACGATAATTATCGACGAAATATTGATTTCAGATCGTGACGATATCGATGACGGTCCCCGGCGCCGACTCGGGACGACGTAGACGATAATAAAAAGGGTCCTCGCTACACGGCCGTGTGATGCGGAACTCTGACGGTCCGCCGTCGTCAATTTACTGATTCCCGAAGTCGCGTTTGTTGATAAAAGGACCGACTATCACCGATTACATCGCCACGTAAGTGTTTAGCCAGATTATTCGATCAAGTTCGCTGAATGCCACCAAAGACGATCGCTCGTTTATGGACGACGTATCGGTCGTATATTATCTCGAGCACGAGTGGTTCTTCGTGGCAACAAATTGCGTCAATGGCACATGAGATATTGAGCCAAGTTTTGCGATAGAGCGTGAGATTCTTAAGCGTATTTTAGACAGTTTGTAATTCGCGACAGAATTCGGCTTAAACAATTTAATTACGAACGCACATACATAATGCAAAAATATTTGATTAGCATAAGCTTTTTTTATTACGATCGAGTTTTTATAAGGATAAAGACTTTTATTAAAATTATTAGATAGAGTTTTGCCGCACACAGAAATTCTGTTCCGAGTTACGGACGGTCTAAAATGGGTTTTAGAGGCGGCTGCGCGTATAGTTAACGTAGTCGTTTGATCTATTTTGGTATATACATATATATGTCTGTATAAGCGATAGAGAGAGATGAATCGATGTACATATGTAATACGTGATAATGACTGCCGATGTACGCACGGACTCTAATAGTTTTATATAAAACGCTAGCGAGTAATTAAAATGTCGATCTCAATAGATTATGTGAATTAATAGCGACCGATTATACTGGTCTCAGTGTACACCGGATATCAGAATTCCATTTTTCTTTCGCTAATACTACGACCAGAACTGCGAAAAAAATGTGTCAATGTTGATACATCAATTATGTTACTTAGAAGATATTTAAGTTTAGATACGCGATACACAATTTCGATCTCAATTAGAAGAGAATTAATCAATTAATGAAGACATATTACTTAACATAGTGTCGTTATTGATTAACACGTTATAATAAATAATGTGACATCCAAGAATCCATAAAAAATATCAAATATAAATGAGAATAGGCCAAATGTCAGTCAACCGCGGATCTTGGGGTGCGTAATAATAATTTTTGTGAATTCCCTGTTCATGCGAACTGCGCGCCGCATAATTCGTCGGTCTTGAAACACAATCCTTACATGAAGCCGGAATTAATTCACATGTTAAATTGACGAGCAGTTTAATAGTTTTGATGCCATAAAAAATATTCAAAATTGTAAAACAATCAACTGAAAAAATCTACAATATCTTTGAGACGCTAAATAGTGAACTAAAATTGTACTAGAATTTCAGACACGTAGACGTCATTAATTCGTATAATTGATCGTATAATTAATCGGACAATTGTATGATCGATGTCGCATCGACCAATAAAAATAGACTTTAATTTAGTTATAAGTAATCATTACGATAAGAAAATCATAAAGTAATATTCGGAAAAAACAAACATATTTGCAAACTTAAAGATTTACACACACACACAGATTTAGATTGATAAATTTATGAGTAAATTGACGCTATTACTCAATCGATGCTATTATACAAATATGTCGATGTGCGTGTACGTTTGTCTCCGACGACTTGCTCCGATTTGTAATTGAAAATCAATTTCAATACGTACAAAGGTAATACAGGAGAATTACCCGATTATACTAGAATAAAACATGATAAATAGAATGATAATGAAGTATTTATTTCATATGTACAGATGTTATAATAAAATTAAAGTTCGTAAGATAACCGAATTTTTTTCGATTTTTCCCCCCGTTCAATTCCCGTTTATTTTTACTAAAGATATTATTCTTTTTAATAAAATTCCTTTTTAGTAGTCAAATTAATTGTATTAGGTTACTAGAGATTATGCCCGTTTTAAATGATTGATAACTCACACAAAAAGCTCAGCTTCAAAAATCTATAATTTTATTCGCCATATATATATATATATATATATGCGTGTTGTATTCTAATTTTTCAAATGTTTTTTGTATTAATGTGTAAAATTATAAATAGAATTCTATCTTGAATTTTATCACACATTACAAGTTGTCTAAAATAGGCTTCGTTTTAATATGTTTATAAATTTATATGTTAAATGTAATAAGTTTGCAATGTAAATAATGCAATAAGTTTCCTAAATGTAAAAATAAAATATCATTCAACTCTACTTTTTGTTTGATTTATATGATCATGCATTATTTCCTTTCTTTTTCTTGTTCTCTCTTTTTGGGTATATTTTAGAAATATAGAATGTGCATTTGTTTCATTTTTCTATATTTCTAAAATATACCTAAAAAGAGAGAGATTAGATTAAAAATTCTAAATCATATATTAAATACAATAAGTTACAAAAATGCTATATGTAGGATTATTAGAAATGTAAAATTCGTCTTATTTTTATTTATAATCCTAAATAACCGCATTTATACATATATAAAAATTACACTTTACTTATTGTATTTTGTTGAAAAAAAATAGATGTGGGAGATATAATTATATTATAATTGTGTCAGGTCATATATAGATCTAACTAAATAACATGGTCACTACATCTGTCCACACTGAGATATCGTCACAGGAATCTTTGGTTTATTGTTCGGTCCAGTAGGAACATTCTCCACTTTCCTCATAACGAGAAGACCGTCGATAACTCTACCAAAGACAACGTGTTTACCGTCCAAAAAGTTACATTTGGCGCAAGTAATGAAAAATTGACAGCCATTGGTATCCTTGCCACTGTTTGCCATAGACAACAGACCAGGAGAGTCATGCTTCAGAGTGAAGTTCTCGTCCGGGAACGTTCCACCGCTGTAAATGCTTAACACTCCGGTGCCGTCGCCGTTTACAAAGTCGCCGCCTTGTATCATAAAGTCCTTGATTACTCTGTGAAAGATAGCACCTTTGAAGCCCAGCGGAACGCCGTCCTTCCTGTATTCCCCGGTACAAAACTGCCGGAAGTTCTCCGACGTTTTCGGGCAGACGTCCTCGAACAGCTCGAAGATCATGCGACCTATCTCCGTGGTGCCCACCGACACGTCGAAGAACACAACCGGGTTGTTAGGGTTTCGCAGCTGCGCCTGAATCTGGTTCCAAGTAGGCATCCTTGCTCACGGTGCTTTTGTCTATAGCTGACTTATTGCGAATACTTAAGAAGCGTTTAGCCAATTGTGGATGAGTCCGTCAGAGAGAAATATTCTTTCCAATCCGTGGTGCATCAACGCAGCCAAACATAACCTCAATAAGAAGTGTTTTTATAGGTTAGGTTTTCTCCGAGACGGTTTTGCTCGTACAATTCGTGCCAAACGGCCGACGACTGGTGTCTAGAAGCAACGCCGGTAGTAAAGGATCACCTTCGTGTTATAATGCACAATACTCTGAAAGTATCTCAACGTAAACGCACCTTTCAGCGATCCTCGAGATACCGCAACAGCGGCGGCACAGAATGACGAAAGGAGGTTAGTATCCTGCGCTAATTTCTTTGATAATTAGGGGAAGGTCACTCGCTGATACACGTCCCGTATTATTGCGAGACGATTAATAATAAGAAGCGGCAAAGACGCCCGGACGCGTCCTTACATCCTTGTATGTAACGTGGAAAACATGTGTCGCAGTGGTGCTCATTTCGAGTGACTTACCTCGTTCGGCGACGAGTCTTCGCGACGAATCAAACGGCGACGTGGCATCTTTCCTCGAAATGTCCTCGTGGCGACTCGGAACGATGAACACTCGTCGAGAAATTAAGGACAACGAATTTAAATTAACGAG
>NJRQ01000114.1:229017-240836 GCA_003063805.1 Aphaenogaster ashmeadi | reverse complement strand
AATATCTTGCAAACTATTGATTTTTTGATAACTTTAAAATCAGGTGTTTCCATTTAAAAAAACAAAGGTCATCTTAAAATCTCAGGAACACCTCCACCTAGGCAAAACGTGTGTCCATCATAAGATGTCCCCCTCGAAACAGTGTAAATTTTACTTGAAACATTTTTTCGAATAACGAATATTTCAAGAGATAATCGTGTGGAACTTTTAAAATGGGACATCCTGTATAGACAGCCCGACAAATTTTACATTCGAGAAACGACATCATCTAGCGGCAGTCCTAGAATATCTGAATACGTAATCAAAATATCTACATTGTAATATTTCTAAAATATTACAATGTATATGTTTGAATTATGATATTGCAGTAATATCTTGCAACATTTCCTGTGAAATATTAAAATTACAATATTTCTACAATATTCTTGCAATATTTGTAATATATCGCACTATTGAAATATTCCTGCAATCTTTTAGCAATATTTTGTGCTGTAAGGGATTGCATAGGGCAGTGATATGGCATCGAATATCATTGTTGGCCAATTTTTTACGTTAAAAATACATAAAATTTAAAATATGCGTCTTATGCAGAAGTGCCAGCCTATCCCTTCCACATGCTGTAGGCATGCTGGCTACAGCCTGGCATCACGAGACCTCGGAAAGACTGTCCAGTTATTAGGAATGTATATTTCATAAGAGCAAGCAGGTGGCAAGAAGAACTGGCAGGCGCGTCTCGCCAGAAATGGAAAAGTCGCTTCGATATCAGGGAAGCACGTTAGGCGAGGAGGTTGCAGAAGGTATTCTAGAGATTCACGACCGAAACACTATCACTTCCTACATTGTATAATTAGAATTTATTTATTGATTTAATATAGATATATATATATAGCAAAAAGAAAAAATCAAATATTTTTTACAATCATCTAAGGCTATCTTAACATTCATCATTTTTCGTTAAATATAAATCCAAAATTGCGACTGATCTCCATTAAATTACGATAAGCCGTTACATTGCAGAAATAGATTCTGTTTGTCTCTTTATATATATACTTGTATAATAAAAGATTTAAAAAGTAATTTTTCTACATCACAAGTTGCTGAACAATTTTATGGTATACATTCTAAAAAAGTAAACAAAACATACGTAATTAATTTTGAAATTAAAAATAAGACATATTTGAATAAAAAAGATATGTGTGTGTACCCATATGTATATAAAGCTTAATTACAGCATTTTTGAATTTAATAAATATGTTTAACTTGCATAATTAACTAAAATGTGTATTGTAAATTAGATTTACTTATATTAACTTTGCAATTTATGTACATTAACTTTGCAATTTATATACATTAATTTTATATTAGAATCAACATCTTGTTTTACTTACATGTTGTTCTAAAAATTAGACTTGTTTAAAATGTTACTTGTATGATTGTAAATAAATCCTGTGCAATTTAAGTCACTGGTAAGGAATTACTGCATTAATCATACATGCATTCAATATTTTCTACAGTCACATTAATAGCATGTGAAACATCACAAGCAGTATGCGAACAGCAAAGTGCAAATGGTAATTATATATGTATCTTGATGTGCTCCTTCAACGTAGTTTTGCCATCAAATTTTTCCTCGCAGATTCCGCAGATAAAATCATCTCCATCGTCGCTGTCGTGCTGATACTGTACAATAACGTGCGATGTTTCGTCCGGCATTAAAGAATCTCGTTCGTCTTGGATATGATTCTCCTCTTTCAGGGCTTGTTGATTCACAATGTTCATAGGAATATCTGCACCACTTATCTGTACGATCTGACTCGAGTAATTTTCGTGACTCTGTGGATTTGGTATCGCTAGAACGGGCAGCGATTCATTCTGCTTCGATATTATATTTAGAGTGTTGTTCTGCTTAGGAGACTGAATCAAATGCATTGTAGACATGTCATTTTGCCTGACCGTTTCATCGAGTGCATCGTCCACGGATTCTGCGGACACGATGTTCGCCGCGTCATTTTGCTTATCTATAGCAATTATATCGAGAGGATCCCTGTGATCCTGTTCCACTTGAAGTACCTGAATATTCTCACCTTCTTTGCCGTCTACGATAAATCGTATGTTGCTATGCTTGAGCTCGGATATCGCTATAAAACCGTCGCTACGTTTTTCCGTGGTAACAAAAACAAACGCGTTATCATGCTTCTCGTTTATAACATGCATATCGTCTGACTTATCGGATGTATCTGTGATGGACAATAAGGCTTCGTTTTGTTCCGTCTTTGAGATAAAGTCCAAGGCGTTCTGTTTCGTCTGCGCGTTCGTCTGCATCGTGCCGCACGATGCCGACTTCGATTTTTTCTTCGATGGCTTCGATTTTGGAGAGGTATCGTTGCTAGTTTTTGCTTTTGCTTCTGCTATCATCTGATCCGAATGCTTGACGATATGCGCGCAGAGCTCGTCGCGATCCTGATTCAGAGCACCGCAAAGCGGACAGTTATACGGAGGACTGCTCGCTTCTGTCTCGTTTTTTCCCGCTGCATGAACCCATCGAACATGTTCGCGCAGAACCACCTTCTGATTAAAAGCCCTCGAGCATAACGGACACACGTGCGGTCTCTCCCCCGTGTGGATCCGCTCATGCTTCCTCAAAGTTCCACCGTCTCGAAACGCCTTCCAGCAGAACTTGCAGCCGTACGGTCGTTCACCGGTATGCGTACGATTGTGTATTAAGTATCCCTGGCGAGATGAGAACGTTTTCGAGCAGGTGTCGCATTGAAAATGGGCCGGACTTCCGGCGTGCGTTCTACCGTGTTCCCAAAGACCTTGCCGCGACACGAAGCTCTTCCCGCATTCCGTACAGGTAAACGGCGAATCTCCGGGATGTGCTGATAATCGATGTTCATCCAGCTCGTTCTGCTTTTCAAATTGCGAACCGCACACTTCACATGAGTGAGTCTTCTTGCGATGGATCCACTGGTGGCGAAACATCTTCTGCTTGGTTGTGAATTTCTTTCCGCATTCCGAGCAAGCATGCTTGCCCCATTTATTGTTGGGCACACCTTGCTCGATGTTGTTCTGCATTATCTTCTTGGCGCAGGTGGTCTGATGAGTCGCCAAATGGTTACCGTCCTGAAACTGTTTGTCGCAGTATTCGCACTCGATCGGCATATTCCAGTTTTTCGAAGCATGAATCTTCTCGTGAGATGCCAACGCGGTTGCGCGTGGAAAATTGGTTCCACAATGTTTACATGTGAATTGTTTACTGTTGTCCACTTCGGCTTCTCCGTAATCTCTTTTATTCGCATTATTGTATCTGTAAAGTGTCTCGACTTTGACTATCCCGTCGGGAGTGTTGAACGAATTTATCGTTATATCATACTGTTGACTATTGCTGACTGAATCGCTGATATTATTTTGCTCGGTATACTCGCTAAATTGTGTTACTTCACCATTGGGCATCACTGTAAACTCCTGCAATGTATCCATTTTGGTATCCTGATGATTCGACATTGTGGTAACTATCGATTGCTCGCTATTAAAATTGTACGACGAAACCGGCCATTGAACTTGACACACGTCGTAGTTCTGTATAGTTTGGACAGACGAAGATGGTATTTGAGAAGTATTCTGTGAATCAGACGCATTTTCCGGCCATTTCCTGAATGTTTCCACCGATTGAGACATATTATTACTCTGTGACTGCATGATGGCTCGTCCCGCGACATAAGTGTGTATCTTCATGTGATTGGACAAGCTGGAAGGCCTCTGGAAGTCCGAGCCACAGATAGTACATTTGTGCGGCCGTTCGACATGATGCATGTGCGCCTGTAACATATGTGCCTGCAAACTGCTCTTGGAACGGAACAAATTGCCGCATGTTCTGCAAGCATGAGGACGATCCACTTGATGACAAACCATATGATTATTTAAATCAATCTTTCTCTCAAATCTCTCTCCGCAAGTGGTGCAGGATAGCTTAGGTGCTGACTGACATACAGATTGATGTTCAACCATTTCTTCTTGGGTAAAAAGATGTTTACAGACAGGACAACTGATCTTCTTGTCCTCGAAGCACGGGTACATACCGCCCAGTTGTCGCAGAGCTTCCACAGCCATGGATTCATCGTCACCCGACGTATACTGCTGCTGTTCCTCCTGCTTGATATACATAGGATACACCACCTGGTTGTCGTCTTCCTCTTCAGACTGTTCCGCAAGGATCTCAACGGTACCGTGCGTCTCCACAATGTCAGTACTGGCAGTGTTACTGACCGTGACCTCCGTAAGGCCCTCCTGGAGAACACACTCGTCGACAGGCTCGCATATCTCCTCGTGTGATATCATGTTCTCCTCTATGGCATCATGCACCTCGGTGAGGGGAAACGTCACATACTGCTCTCCCTCGTGGGTCTCCATTCTGCTCGTTATTTAAATTTCGTCAGCATGTATTAACGTGACGTATTGTAACGTGCACGGCAATGCTCGAGGGAAACCTAGTTTCACCTCAAGTTAGGTTTTCTAGGTTAAGTTGAGTCTTGGCATACCTGGTCACGCACTCGTGTTCTCCGTTCTGTCAGATGTCTTTGGCACGTTACGACGATTGTCGTGCGCGGTTTGCAGCCATTAAATAATACATATTTCCCTTTTTCGTCCTGTGCGAGTGTAGGTACCGACACCATCCTGTACAAAAAGATATGCAGTTTTATATATGGTTTATGGGACCGTAGTATTTATAGCGATTTGAAGATGCGTACGACAGTGAGCGGAGGAATTCTCGAAAAAATTAGTTAAGTCATGTAGATCAATTAACACTGTATCAGCTGCGATACTGCGAGGTTATTTGCAGAGTAGTGCGGAGTGCCCCATATCGGGCACTGCCTGAAGTTGCGCGACAGTGAATAGTTCTTCGATAGAAGAGCTCTCGATACTTATAAATAAAAAAATTACGATGTCACTATTCGTCAGTTGAAATATCGATGTGTCCAATTTTTTAAAATTAATTAGCAAAAAGACATTTTATTATTACGATAAATAATAAATGATAATGCAAAAAAAATTTTTTAATAATTTATTTTCTGTACTTTCTTTACAAACTGTACTTCTTGGTGTTGTTGTTTAAGAAAAATCATTGCATTTCCACGGTGCTGAGGAATATCTAGAAAAAAGTGCGATAAAAGAAACAAATCTGAGATATTTTCTTAGTTCTGCACTTTATTCTACACTTCTGCCTTTAAAGTGAGATGAATACATATTGAGATCTTAGAAGAAGAAGGAAAACAGATATGAGTGTAGAAAGTACAATTGAAATTGATTAAGCCTCTTATCGCAAAAAGCGGCAAACTTCATAGTGTTTATGTGATGACACATGCTTCAAAGGTTATATCTCGCGATTTACGTAAACGATACTACTGTGCGATTGTAAATAAGTGATTGTAATAATACATATTCTTAACAGCAACCTTTGATGAATCAGAAAATAACTAAACACATGGATAATAAAAATAATAAGTACAAGTAATAATTAAATATATTGCTGCAGCATTAATTCTGTCATACTTCGATTTAAATTCGTGTTATCATGAAACGAAAGGAAGAAACTTTAGCGGGGTGGACTGTTATATGGTGGTTGTTTAAATTATTCGGTCTCCCAATCACTTTTCCTTGGCTGGTGTATCATTTTTATAATATTATGCAGCAAAAGCGGAGAAAAGCAGCTCTTGGCAATAAGGTAACATTTTGTGAAGTTTTTTAAAATTATTGTTATAAGAATAAAATATAAACGAAACATCACTCTGAATATTTTAACATTTAGAGATTTGAATATTTCTGTGAATATATTTTTGTGATATTTGATGCAATGTAGGTTGTGATGATAACTGGCGCTAGTTCTGGCTTGGGAGAAGCTTTGGCTCATACATTTTACAACTTGGGTTGCAGAATTATCTTGGTATCTCGCAGAAAAGAGGAGTTGGAGAGAGTAAAAAATGATTTGATGAAGACTCATCAAGTATGTAGCACGATATTTATTTTAATAGGCAAATATATTGAATATTAATTATTCTCTGCCTTTTTTCAGACAGTTCCAACTAATCCACCTATTGTCTTACCGTTAGATTTAACTGATATTAATAACTTGAAAGATGAAGTGTCAAAAGCTATAATGGTACATGGCAGAATCGATATTCTAATTAATAATGCTGGCATTTCATATAGAGGAGAAGTTATTGATACAAATGTCGATATAGACATAAAAGTCATGTTATCGAATTATTTCTCTCAGGTTGCATTAAGCAAAAGTAAGTGTATCAATTAATAAATGTACTGCTGTAACAGACTTATCATTCATTATTGATTTACAGTTGTTCTTCCATACATGATAAAGCAACAATGTGGTCATATAATCGGCATAAGTAGCGTGCAAGGCAGAATCGCTATTCCATTTAGGCAAGTATTTGATTATGAGTTAACGTCTATTTTTTAAAATTAATTATTGCTGAATTACTAATTTTTAGATCTGCATATGCTGCATCTAAGCATGCATTACAAGCTTGGTATGATACTGCGAGAGCAGAACTATCTGACAAAAATATAAAATTTACAGTCGTCAATCCAGGGTATATTAAAACATCTCTTTCTCTAAATGCTTTGACAGGAAATGGACAAGTTTATGGAAGTTAGTAACTACATTCTTACTGGAACTGTTAAATTAATATCTTATTCCTTTACGCGTATGTGATTTTAATATGCATTATTTTGTTATAGTAATGGATAAAGCAACTGAAAGTGGTTTTGAACCGAAGTATGTAGCTGAATGCATTTTAAAATCTGTATTGAAACAAGAGAAGGAAGTTACTATTGCATCGTTTTCCCCAAAATGTGCTATAATACTTAGAACCTTATTCCCTTCCCTTTATTTTTGGATTATGCAAAAGCGTGCAAGAAAATTAGCACGGGAAAAATAATATTATTTTGGTTATAATATTGTTTAGTTAAAGATAAAGTGATTGTTTTGTGTTATGGGATTATGTATATATTTTTTATATCAAATTGAAAAATCTTAAAATGGAATTATATAATTTGACAAGGTCCAAATAAAGAATGTATATAATTTTGTATAACCAATTTCTGAGTTACTATGTTTTAACATGTTTATATACATATAGCAAGGGACAGCAGTTAAATAAAATACACTATTCAAAAGTATATTTTATTTATATCGTAGCCACTCTCTGACTAGTGGAGTATCTTTACATTATGTACATTTTATTACTATGAAATTTTAATTAAAACTGACGCTGAATGTTTAGATGTCGAATGTACTATCCATCTCTTGGTACAAAGCTCATAAAATTAAATTCCATTTCCAATTTTAAGTGATAAAAATCACAATTATATATAGCCATTTAATAATTGTCTATTGTATATATTGTTTACAAAATATTAAAACATAAAGACAAAATATATATAATATATTTATGATAAAAATATATAATTTTTCACAAGAATGATAGATAGCACATCTATTTGTAGTACTATTCCATGTGTTATTAAAATTATCATTTCTTTTATTGTTAACACTTCCATTTAATTTTCTCTATTTATTTAAGTGGTATAAACTTACTTAAAATATAACAATTTTAATAAAACCTGAAAAAATATGTCTACCATAATAAAATCTGAATTGTCATGACAGATTTAGCCATTTCAATACGTATATCCCGTATATTGATCACATTTTCATATGCCTTTCTTAAGTTGTATTATTTCTATTCTTTACTTTAATCTAATGAAATAGATTATGTAAAGAAACGTTATAAAAAAATTCATATCATATAAAATATAATTAAATGTGATATTAAAACGTAATATCGAGCGATTACATACTTGTATTAATCATTACATAATATTTATGTAATCGTTATATAATCGGTTTTGGTATGTAGTTACATTCTATATATATATATATATATATATATATATATATAGAATGCAACTACAATACTCGAGACATACTGAAAAAAATTAATATACTTCAAATAAAATTTGATTGCATTTTTTGCTCTAATACAATAGTTAGCTGTTCTGTGCAGTGGACTTTCTTTTTTAGTATTGTAATTCGTTAATCTAATGTATTTGGAGAACCAAGTCTTTAATAGAAATACGTTCAGCAAGTTCCTGTGCTTCGTGTATAAAATAGAATTCTTTAGAATAAAATCTAAATGTATGGATTTACAAATATTGATCTTACAGTTCTCGTTTCTTAAATTTTGTGCTATACTCATTACATAACGATATAACGATGGTATTTTAAAATATAATAAAGTATATTTATTATCATCCTAAGCTTGATTTGTAATTTCTACAGCAATGTTCACAAAATTATGTACACTGTTCACCTTTTGAGCCCCTGTGTCGATGTACATACAAACGAGAGAATGTTTCATTCGTACGACCATAAGTTTTATGCCATATGAAGAGAATTCATATAATATACAGAATTTAAAAATTTTTATTAGCATTAAACATTTATAGGAATGTTTGCGACGCCAACTTCCATTTGACGGGACTGATGCAAATGAGTTTCGTACACGCATTTGTGATGAAAAAAGTATCTTATTCTATATTTATGATTAATAAAATCTAAAATTACATTGAGTTTTTATGGTCAATATATCTTTCTGATACTAATTCAACATAGATTGTTCTGTTGGGTGAGAAAATCTAGGCAATATACCCTTTGACATATCATACGTATTGTATTCTCTCTCTACCTATTTTATTTACAGTCTAAAAATACATAATGCTAAATCCATATGTACCATTGTAAATTTAATCATTCTAAGAACACTTATGTCAATATTTCTTTTTCTTCATTATAGAGACTGCATGTACATGGTCTTTCCAGCTTTGCAATAATTATTTTTGAAAATTTTGTCAAGATGAAGATCACAAAGAATAACAATTTCAAATTACATGCCAATGTAAAAGTTCGGATAAAATCTGGCTCTTTACTTGTATTTATGTGGTTTAGTCATCACATAAGCAGCATTCACCTACGAGGTAGTATCAAAAAGTGTTATAAATCAATCGTCAAAAATGAGAGAATACTTTGTATCATAATATACCACGGCATAAGAATAAACGAGTTCGCACGTTCTTTTCAGCTAAGGAATTCTGTAGGCCTACTATTATGAAACTCGACATTATGTGGCCTACCTTATTGTTTCATTCTGGCTTAAATCAAAACCGATGCCAGTAATAATTTTTTTCACTTGAATGCCTGATACACTCTCCAGGCAGTAATGCCGAGGGCTGCCAATGTAATAGTTGTGTGAAGGATTCGTCTCCTCCTATCATCTTTCCTTACGAGAAACGTTGGAGACGACGGACCTAGAACAGCTAATAGCTCAACGTGTGGTAATTTGCTGGTATCAGTCTCTACTTGGTACTGGCAACAGGGATCAAATTGCCAAGAGACTGTATATAATCCGCAGGTTATAACCGACGTAAACCCTAGTGGACCACAGATGTACGGTCGATCACCCCAGATTAGTCCTAAAAGAGATATTGTAAAATATTATTACTTAGCAATATAATTTAGAACCGCGATGCGTTGACATTTAATTGCGCTCACACACAATTTATTAAGATTAACATATATAATTATATATACATGCATAATTGAATGTATAATTCAACTTTTACATATAAATAAAGCAAACCTGTGACGATCGCAGCAAGACCTGACAATGCAGCAGTCTTGTGAAGACAATTTCCTACCGCTATCCATCTGGAGGTTTCATCACCTAATTTCGACGGCTCGATAACAATTAAACTGCATTCCGATTCTAGCGCTCTCTCTAACTCATATTCAAATGTCTCGTGAGCATTTTCACTGTCGTACACTTCCCTGATAATGGCAACATTAGAGGATTCATCCCTAAAAGAAAAGAAAATAAATGTATAAGCTAATATTTTCACAATCTGACGTTGTATTTCGCACAGAATCCAATATTACAACAATAATCCAACTTTACAACATAATAACGTTTGCAATATTTATGTAATTGGCATCAGCGTACCAAGGTTATATCTATAAGTGCAAAATCTTTCCTATGTAAAAAAGTTGGACTCTCTCTTTGTACAATAAGGTTAGTTTAGAGCTTGATTACTGTCTAATGTGCACTGCATAATTGCGACGTACGCATCATACTAAACAACGTTAGAAATCTGATCTCTTTGAGATTTCTTTCTTTTGTGTGTTATGTAAGACACTGCTTACAGTCAATCGACGCAAGATTTGTTTTGGTCGCGTACCTACATCTTCCCGGCGAGAATAAAACCAAAGCAGCGTACTTTCGTACGGCGTCGTGATTCGACAGCGATTAAATATCACAATAATGAGAGATCTATATATATACGTATATATATCCATATCTATATATATATATATATTAAAGACTCGGGGAAAAAACGATAGTGAAAGTGACAGGAGCCGATGCGAGCCGCTCTGACGAAGAACGAGGAATCGTAGTTGCGACTAAAAATCTCCTCTCCATCCTGCGAAATCACGTCGGCCGTTGTCGTGAGCTCGAGAATTTAACGTTCCCCGAAGTATCCGGAGTCACGCAAGACCGGAGATTTATTAAAGACTGATCCGCCGCGCGCCGCGGCGCGACACCGCGGTGGCTTTTGAGGTTAATTCCGTTCGCAATGGCGACGGGGGTCGCGTCGCCGAGACGTCGCTCCGGCGACGCTCCCGTCGCGCGAGGGGCGCCGAAATGCCGCGGACGACGCGGGCGATAATCCCGTCTACGAACCTGTCACCAGCTTCATCTACCATCTTCACCGTCGATCCCGCAGATACTGAAACGGCGGTCTGCATCGGACCGGAAGAAAAGGCATGACTCGCCGAACCGGACGCAAAAATCAGCTGATGGAGATGGAGCGCCGCGGGCGCGCGCGAGCGCGCGTCACTCGCGTGACTCCGGTGGTTCTGGCGATTTTCAATTTTCTGTTGGACGCGGCGGTAGCGTTTGAACCTTTCGCGTCTTTCGTTTCCGGTCTCAAAGGGATTCCGAAAACGCAAGTACGCGGCTGGTTTTTCTCATCATCTTTTGCATTAAGGCTATTAGGGGCAGCCAGGATTTTGTTTTGGGGGGGATTTTTAAAAAATTTAAATCACAGAACAACTCATAACTTTTTTAATTAAACAAGATAACAATATTCGTTCAGGACATTTTCTTTAGACCTTATAAAGCATTTACCATTTCATTTCTCTCTTGGCTTTCAACCTTTCATTTTCATATTTTCATATTTGGTTCCAAAATTTGGGAGGGGGGGATTTATCCCCCTAATCACCCCCCCTTGGCTACGCCACTGAAGGCTATATTATGGGGGTTTTCCAGCAAGCGACACAAATCGACACAAGCATCGTTCTATCTTTCTTTTTTGGCAATGAGTAACAAAGATAAAACGATACTTGTGTCGACTTGTGTCGCTTGCTGGAAAACCCCCTATATAAAGCGAAAGCCTCGAACGAGCGACGATCGTATCGAAATATAATATCTTTAACGTAATTACTTCGGACGATTGTTAATTTGTAGTATCTGGCAGTATTGCTGCGATTAGAATTATGACGGAAAGATTGGTCGTTCGGTCGCGTCGTCATTATGAGCGATTATACATCTCATCTCTTTAAGCGGGTATTACATTGAGAATTTTGCCCATAAGCAAGACGCTGACTTTAAGCCCATGGGCAAACCCACACAGCACAAAAATGTTTCAGAAACGTTTCAAAGTTTCAGAAATGTTTCAGAAACGTT
>NJRQ01000114.1:213580-225327 GCA_003063805.1 Aphaenogaster ashmeadi | reverse complement strand
TCACGACATCTTATTGAATATCCCAGAAATTATTTACTGAGACGTCCCTGGAAATGCATTTGGAAATCTGGGACAATTTGGGATATCCTCAGGATAAAGTGTGCTGTGTGGGTTTTTCTTTGATAGATCCTTTGTATTTGGTTCGCAGTTCCCAGGGACCAGCCTTATACCTGCATAGAACACGATTATCAATATTGACATGTTCTGAATTTTAAATTTTGGAAAGCGCTTTAGTTCCAGAGTGAATATTATGGGGAAAAAGAAAGATTTCAGGAGTCGACGTCGCACGGATTTCGTGCAAACTCCCGACGTGCGCGGGTCGTCGATACTCGCGGAAGTTCGGATGATTACGCCGTGGCGGCGCGGCGCGCGATAGGCGGGGGACTACATTCGCGATCGCGCGTAGTGACGCGGCGCATAGTGTGTTCCGCGGTCGGCCGGGCGAGAGTCGGCGGTGCGCTGGCCGGAGCGCGCAGATAGAATTAAACGGAGCGAGATCGCAGATGGACGTTCGCGCGAGCGTACTGTCACGGGCAGCGCGACGCGCCGTGTCGTCGTCGTAATAACGCCCGTCGTCGTGTCGCGTCGTGTCGCGTCATATCGCAACGCGTATCGTCGTCCTCGTCTCTCTCTCTCTCTCTCTCTCTCTCTCTCTCTCTCTCTCTCGCGCGCGCACGCGCGTTCCTACGAGATTAGGATTGCGCGCCCGCCGTTGAATTCTTTCACGGTGACATTCGGCCGCGGCGAACGAACGAACGCGGAATTGTTCGCTCACGTCGACAGGCGTTGCACAAAAGGAGGTGACACAATCGAGTTCGCGGGGGCCCATCCTCCCCTTCCCCCCGCCCCGCCCCGCGACAAATCGCGAGCGCCGGTATTTCGAGCGCTCCGAAGTGCGCCGCGAGATCTCGAATCTCGAGCTCGTGCATCGACGTTCACGTCGCACACGTGCGCCCGTCCCGCGTCTGCGCGCGGCGAGTGACATGTTTTCGAATCTCCGACGGCAGTCGGTAGCGGTTGACAATCGGCGGCGAGAGCGGATCCGGAGTGACGGCGTAAATCCACGTGCTCTCCGCGGCGCGGGAGTGTCGAGCGCAGCGGAGAGGCGAGGTCGTGGCCGCCGCGCCGCGCCGCGCCGCGCCGCGCCGCGTCGATCGGAAGGGGGATACGTGCGAGAGGAGCGCGCGGTGAGTGTGTGAGTTACGCGCCGAGTGGGGGCGAGGCGAGTGTTTCGACCGGATCGCACTGACAGTCGACGAGGAGTGTGTTGTACGCGCGGGTGTGCATATACGCGGCTCTGCGCTGCGCTCGCCCCGCGGTGCCGTGTGAGTCGCGAGGCGCAAAACATCGTAAACACGGAACGCGCGACGCAACGTCCGCGGCATCGGACGTCGGGCGACGACTCCCGTTCGCGACGTAATCCCGGGATCGGGATCAGCGAGGAACCTGCGGGGTGTTGTCGCTTCCGCGAGGGAGAGATTCACTCTCGTGTATGAGGACTCGGACTGTCGAGATTCGCGATTTTCTCCCGACTGCGGAATATTCGCGGAGTGACCGAGTGCGGAGACGTTTCGAGGGCGGCGGATTCCGCTTTGGCCGCCTCCACGTCGCGGGACAGGAGCGATCCCGTGGTGATTCGACGGGCGAACCCTCCCCCGAGGTACCTGACGCGGAGTGACGTTCTCATCGGGAAACAGCTGGCGGCGAATACTCGCGGAACATCACCGGCGCGTTCATCGACGCGTCAACGACCTCGGGCCCCGTCCGCGATCCCGTAAAGGAGCTTCCGTCGAGAGTGGTGCGCGCGATCGCCCGGCGCGGCGCGGCGCGGCGCGGCGTTCCGCGTGTCGAAACGGAGCGTGCGCCACGCGCTTCGTCCGAAGGACTCGGCGCGCGCGCGCGCGCGCGCGCGCGTGACCCTAGACGTGAAAGTGACACTCGCGCGGGTAAGCGGGAGTAAACACTTCCTGGAAGTAGCGGTTCCCGACGACTCACGCAGCTCACGCTCGCCGCGAGGAGCGGAACCGGGTGCCGGCGCGAGGAACGGAAGCGGCGGAGAAACCGGGCGAGGGAGTAGGAGGGCGATGCTGTGCCTCGGCTGCGATCGCGGTTAATTCGCACGTGTCGCGATGTCGGGTGGCACGGCGGGCGGCGTCCGCGGCACCGGCGCCGAGTGCAGGAAGTTCGCGCCGAACATATTCAACAAGAGCAAGTGCAGCAGCTGCTTCAAGCAGAAGGAGGAGCACAGCGCGGAGGCTCTGGAATGCAACAGGGTGAGTTTGCTTGATGGACTCCTTCCATCTCCGTTCCTCCGTGACCCTCTTCCTCGCTCTTTTCGGCTCCTCCTCTTTCGCTACCGCACTCCTGCCTTCTCTCCTTCTCTCTCTCCCTCTCTCTTTTCCCCGCTTACATAACCATGTATATACATAATTATAGTCATTGAATATTAGGGCGGAAGATCGTCGCGTTTGGCGAACAAAGTTGAAAGCTAAATTATGCAGGTCGAGGGGGAATATTTATTATGAAATAGCCAACGGGCACGCATCATCGGTTTCGATAACGCTTTTTTAATCTAAAAAGTTCCGTAATTCTTTCGAAAATATTCCGATTGCCTGATTTTATTTAGAACAGACTTTAATAGACAAATTCAATAGTTATTGTGCAAGTTAGGGATTTAGTTTTTTTTTTAAGCACAGGCTTCGTTCTGCTATTTTTACTTACAATTTTTTGTCAAGATCTATCTCGCGATATTATGTTTGATTGTACATAAAGTATGAAATATTTATCCCAAATTAATTAATATATACACGCGGAGAAAATGTATATTAAAAATTACTATGTATGGCAGTAGCCGTGGACCATTGCTGGAATTATAAAAATTTTTACTATGTTATATTAATAATTATTAAAAACTCATTAGTGAAAAACATAGTAAAAATTTTTATAATTCCAGCAATGGTCCACGGCTACTGCCATACACTGAAAAAAACTTGTGAGATGCATTTAGTTATATTTTTTTTGAAGTATTTGATTATTATTACCGATTATAATAATAATAACAAAACATTTTGTAATAATTATAAAAGAGGAAATTTTGTTTAGTTTAGCCAACTAAATTATGTAATACTTATTATACGTTTAGTTGAAACTATTTCATCAAGGTGCTTGATTAACCAAGCCTGGATTTTTACAACCAAGCCTTTCTTTTAGTGTACATAGTAATTTTTAATATAAAATTTTCTCCGTGCATATATATTATTCATATGTATGTTGTATGCTCTGCTACACATGCTCCTCGATCCTTAGAGAATTTGTGTTCTAAGACACGATAAAAATGCTTCTCTGTTTCTCTCCATATCGCTCTTCCGATGTAATCTCCGTCCTCTTTCTTCTCTCTCTCTCTTCCTCGTACTCGTGCGCCTGACTCGCCTCTGCTCCTTCTCGCTCATCCTCGAATTCCATTCTGAGATCGAAGACGAGCGGAGAGAGGGAACGGAGGTCCTGCCGCTGTCAGGACGTCGACGTTATGTAAGATCCGTCGCGGCCGTCGTTCGCAAATCGCTTCGCGAACGCGACGCACGTTTCGTTCACTTGTCCTTCAAAGCGACATCCGATCTTCCGGCTCGTTTGCATCACGACAGTCGCGGTTCATTAACTTTACCTAGCCATCGCGCTGCACCTTTCTAGATTCTAGATCGATGTGAGTAAAAAAATGATAGTTTATTCGATCGACAGTTACAATGCCGCGAGCACGGCCGTCGCGACTCACGTTGAAATTATTACGTAATCTACGCCGAGTATCGTGTATAAAGTCCGAAACGAGCAAACCTTCCGGCATTGAAAATAGATACGATGAGACAGAGATTTCAGACAAAATGACAATTGCGACATTTCCCATGAATTTGCATGTACAATGGCGATTACCGTTTGATGATTACGTTGAGAATCGTGCTGCTACGCGGTTGTTCGCCGCATCGCTTGGTTTTTTTTTCGCAGCAATTTAGTATTTAGACCGCTTTCGATCTCGCGTTGCTTCGTAAGCTCGCGTTTTTTATGACGGTTAATCATACGCATATAACGAGCGACAATTACGCGGCAATTTAAGGGCACGTCTTAAGTAAGCGTACTATAAAATCTGGCGCGTTAAAAGAAATTGCTTGAGAGCAAAAGAAAATGCTTGCCTTAATATCTGCATATGAATTTAGTCCGTACATATATATAAAATTAGCGATTTCCTTAACCGCGTATGAAAATTAGTATTGAATAAAATATCATTTTAGAACGTTCAAGAGTATAAGCGATTGTATATAAATTCGAAAGTGAACCTTATGTCATACGTTGCATATTATTATTACAATACGTTTAATGACATCGAAACTCAAACTCGACAAAATTATATTGCTTTCAAGGTACAACTAGTATTGTATACCCATCTCCACAAATTTTATTTGTTAACCACTGCACTCAAAGTTATTAAAGGAATTATACTGCGTCCCCTCGGGGTTTGCATTTTCACCCTTTCCCATCCTTCCCTACAACTCCTACTCTTTGCCCGTTTGGACCAACATCTTAACGTCTCTTCCGAAAGACGGAGCCCAGTTTTACCTACCGGGAATCCTTTTCCCGACAGGGAGCGCAGTGTCGGAAAATAATAATATCCATGTTTACCTGATCTAGTGGACTCGAACCTGATACTACAGATTACGAGTCTGGCGCTCTACCACTAGACTACACTGTCGCTTTCAATAAAGTTATTATTATTATTATTATATTAACGTTCATAATATATGAACGTTATAAATGAAAAAAATACTTAAAAGATGGTCTTGTTTCTTTAATTTGAGAGTGCGTGCAAGGAATCGCTGCGTCACGATCGAGAATACAAATACATCTTCCGACGCGAGTGTACATCAGAACGAGAAAGGAATCTTTATAGTTCCGCTTTTTTCGTCTCGTATAATTTTTATTTACGGCGGGATCCTCGGCGATCAGTGAACGGGCCCGTGAAAATCATGGAAGAGAGAGATATACAGAGAGACAGAGAAAGAGGAAAGGAAACGTTAAAGAACATTAAAAATCAATTCGCGCTGTACGGTATTGAGGATAGAAGGAGATCGTGATAGCGGAATCGTTGTCACTTTGTAAATGCGTATTCTTTTTCCGTATGTAAAATCGCTTTTTTATACCGGGTCGCCACTTTACCGTTCGTTTTAATGCTTCATTAATTGTCGAAGTTAATTGTGCTATCTTTTAACTACAGTTATAATGATACAAGGAATTGTCGTTTGCACAAAGTTACATTTTTGGTATACCCGTATAATATAATGCTCGAGTCTTTTTCCATCCTTACGTCGTTATAAATTTCATGTTAATGATCTTGCGGTATGACCGAATTGAAAATTGATAAATATTATTTGTGTGTGTATTTATTTCATTTTTATCATATTAAATCAATAATGTTTGATATATTTCAAGATTGAAAGAGAAAATGCCAAAGTAAGAAACTCTGAAATTTTCTCCGCTCATGTTCTCCGAAATTTTTCTATTTGTTTGCAGATTTGTGTAATTTTAATGATATGTATGACTAGATCAAAGTTCAATCGTTATTTTGTTAACTCCAGTCTAATCTCGAGATGAATTATCATTTTGCATATGTCGGATAAATTGGCGGATTATATTTGTACGCGCGCGTTCAGCGTTCGCCGATACACCGCTGTTTATTCCCGGTCCTCGCGCCGTTGCGAAATTTCGGAATGTCGGCAGCCTTGCGACCTGTTCTCGGTGCATTCCAGCCATCTCTTCCTCCAGCACCCCTACGAGAGAAGAGGCCCCCTCCGAGAGTTGTTGGCCTGTCGGCTTTCGCATGGATGCGGTATCTCTGTATCGGTTTATTCTCCCCATCTCGCTTCCTCTCTTTTACACGAGCTGTCTCTCTCCGTCTCTCCCGCGTGACCGCAAATAACGTATGCATACGCGACGTAATATTTCTTTACCCGTTGGCCGTAGTACGGTCCTCTCGGTAAGCTGGTTTCGGTAACCACGATAGATAGAGAGAAGGAAAGAAGGAAATTGACGCTAGTTCGTTAATCGGTATTATTACCTTTCGGGGGGCACGTTGCGCATTATTTTTCAGACAAAAGTATAATACTGTTTTCTTCCCTGACTATAAAATTATGTAAATCGATCCGCGAAATTTCGTATCTCAGCGGTAAGAAGGAGGAAAAAGAGTCGATTTTCATTCGTCTTTCAAGGAGATATTTCCAGACCTACACATATCTCATTCGTATATCGTAAGATCTAATTTCAGCGGGCAATGCGAGAATATACAACCGTACCGCACGATAGAAAATACGATTAACAAAAGAAATCGGTCTTATTACGCGTGTATGTACGTTCTTGTTCTTGACTAAAGAGACCCTTGGGCCATGCTCGCTCGTGACCGGCCATTATCGGCGTGCAACTTGGTATTTTCAGAGTCCGATTACTTCTTCGTGAGCGCCTTCGTAAGTGCCTTCGAGAAATAATTTCCTGGGGTGAGAGAGCTCAAGACGCGGTTGGGACGTACCTTAAATTTTGATCCGGTGAAACGATTCCGAGACGTCTTACGGTACCTCGGGCTTCCTCCTGGCTTTTGCGAATATCTCCTCTTGCTATCAAGTTCTTGATACTTCGCGAATACTTCTTTTTTTATTCGTATCTATTTTAATAATTTGATATCTTAGATTAATTATAATCAGAAAATATATTTTATTACCTGAGTCTCAAGACTTTATTGACGAATCCGATGAATCTTTATTAATTTACACACGTAACAAAGAAAAATATACCGCAATACACTGAGCATTTAGAAAATTATAGAGATATAATTGATAATAGTGTTGCATTTGGCAACTCCAGGTTAATACAGGTATAGATTAATCCCTGCCACTTTTCGCGATCTCTGAACTTTGTACTCGAAAAATTTGTGTCTTTATACACGCAGTAACCTTGTTTTCCAATTTAGTAATGCTGCGGCATTCGTGACTTGATCGACGCACGCACACGATACTTAATTAACAGCGGTTACGATCGAGGAGAAATTCCGGATTCCTCGATTGGATTGATGGCAATTAACGTGCGCTATTACACAACCGGCATCGGCGTGTCGGTGGCAACTTTTTTCGTTCTTCCCTTTATCTGCTTTGTCTCGTTGATGAGATCTCGCCGCGTCGCGGTCGGCCGTACAGCAATATCGCTCGGCCGAGGAACCGATGCGGATTTAATAGCTCAGAATGGAATTTCACCTTCTAATGAAATCGGACGGCTGGTTGCTTTTAGCGATTAGCGTGCGGAGATAACTCCTACGCCGGAGTCACGTGAAATGGAAAAACCATTAATTATCGTCAATCGAGTCACGAACATTATCGCCGCGCACACGTTCGCGCATACTTTTTGCGCTGTCCAGCCATTGTATACCGTGAAAATGATTATACCGCATTAAAGGAGGATAAATATTATATTCATCAATTATGAAAATATGAAGTGAAACTTTCGATACGTCAGAAAGATAAGAACGGAACATGCGTATTTTTGAAACGGGACATGATCGTCCTCTATGTACTACATTGCATCGTAGTAGAATGTTTACCATTATCATCTTTTTACCTTGTTTATTGCAAAGCTTCATTATGAAAACTTCTTCTTCGTGCAACATAAACAAGTAAAGAGGGTCACGCGAATTAACATTCCAGTAGTGGCCGAGCTAGTTCTCGGTTTATTGTTCGTATATTTTTACGCGTAATCAGGTTTCCACTTTGGTCCGAGAGACGCATTTTTTCCTCTCATGGAGAATAATTTTCGCCGTGAGGTTCTTTTTTTCGCGTGAAATGGATAATTGGTGACTAAATGCAAAACAAAAAACTCTCTTCACCGTACTATAATTAATATTGCTACGGGAATATTCACTGGTGGTCTCAATTAGAGTCAAATAAAATATTATTACTACACAGCTGCTACGACCTTTAGGCAAACCGAAGCCTGACTTGAAATGCCGAAGCCTGGTTAAAAAAAAAGGTAAAACGAAGCTTTAAAATTGGAGGCTATTCATTTCAGTTTGTATGCGCGCGCAAGATCTGCGTGATTGTAATAACGGTTACGCGAAAATGACCGCTCTCGACGACGATTTATCCCCCGATGGACGAAGATAAACGCTATCAGTTGCCTACGCAGATACGAGATCCCGATATAGCCATGTATCTTACGGATACGCAATCCACGTTAGCTTCGCGTATTCATTTCTACGAGCATTATTTTCTGTTCCTTAACTTTTAATAGATACTTAATTTTCTCAATCGTTAATTTTGCTGAATTTTTTCTAAAATTTAAATTCCACGACAGATGTTTACAAAAGCATTGCGCGTATAAATGTACAAGTAAACGATTGTTACTGACAATGGGAAATCATAATTTCAAATGTACGACATTATAAATTGAGTAAGAGAGATATTCAGTGATTCGACACGACTCGAAACATTCCTCATGATATTTACGATTTCGTGATTATATCTACGTACACGTACAATACGTACGGTACGAGATAGCATGGATATATCCGCGTGCTCGCTGAATATAAATTTCTCTTCAAAAGCGTCTGCTTTTGTCATGACCATCAGAAATTATTAATACAAATGATAAAGATCACTATTGTACTTGCTTTACAGAAAATATCGTCGTATTATACAATACCGAAAAGAAATTTCATTTATCAGTAGTATCCTTTAATAATATTTATATTTTATATATAATTTCTTTTGTATATATTTAATGCGGTACGAGAAGTGTTTTTTTGCTTAATATTTCTTTTTTTATTAACAATTTTTAGAATAGATGTGAAATACCAAGTGTTCATCAGAGATTTTTAGCTCACGACAGAGACTTTATCTGACACGTAGATCTAAATCTGCCGAAGACTTCCTGCGAGGGGTAACCGTTGAAATTTGTAAACGCAAAGGTTTACGCATGAAATGCACGTTCCGCAAAGTGTTATCGCAATACATAGGCTTAAAATGTTATGCGTTACTCATGTAATAGTCGCCGTTGCGAATTTATATGGTGTTAAAATCACACAGCTTCGAGTTTCGAAGAAGCATCAGTATGCAAACGGCCATCGCGACAAGAACTTTTAGCTTGTCGACGCACGAAATATTTTTCATCGAAAAAGTACCCTGAAATAAAACTTTAATTTTAAATAGTATTTTAAACGGTAAATTATTTTGTGCTCCATTTGTTTGTGGGATTTGTCTATTTCAGCTTGTCTTTTATGCTCTGTCTCAAAGACTTCTCAAAGAATCTCTCAAAGAATCTCTCTTTTTTTTTTCTTCAGACTTTGTCTGAAGAATTTTATTTATATGTATTATAGCTATTTCATGGCTAATTTTTGTATGTTTTTCTGCACCATTTATTAAAATGTATGTTTTTTACTAATAGTGACAGTGCATTATTATGTCCAAGTAATAACTGGCTTCTCAGTCAATATATTAAGCTCCTAGAAAATTTATGTTATAATATTATATATTAAAAGAGATAGGAAAATATGTGAAATACACACAAACAAGTATTCACATTCTATTATAAAAAGGATTGTAGAGTTTTGCATATATTCCAATTTTAGAGATCGATATTTTGTGCGATTTTACGATTGTATTCGCGATATAGGGCACCGACTATTTCGCAGTTTATTCCGGCCTTGCGTGCCGGTCGGTCGAAACTTCATCCGTTCCACATGCATAACCTGCCTATTGTTAGCCGCATATTTAGTTGGCTCACGACGACGTAAGCTATGAGCGAAGTACTGTTATGTCCCGTGGTATATGCATGACGTATCGCTCGGTTGATCTCGATATTTGTTTCTCGCCTTCAGAACTGCGCGGCTTTGAGGACCGCCGTTTAAATTACAAGCGGAAACACTGTGGCGGCGATAAAGCGAATATCTCTATGTACGCAGCTCGTTTTACATCGGGATGGAAGGGCGCGATAAATCGCTATTACTTAGGCACAAGCTGCTCCATCACTCTCTTCTTTCCACCAAGCTGCGCTCATTCGCTACTTTCTACGTTCTCTTTGACAAATATCGGTGCGCATATACCGTAACGCGATAGCCATACATTTCTATTTTAATAATAATAAATTAAGCAGCAGATTCGTGACATCACATTATGAAGCATTCGATTTAGTTAAAAATTAATGTAGAAATGAATTAACGACGGATTAAATTGCGGATTTCTCTGATAAATTGACTTCATTCAATGATCGCGCGTTTGATGTAGGATATTTTCGTCTAATTAATCTAAATTTGAATGTTTCGTTAGCAAAACTCGCATAGATCAGTATTAGAAGATTGAAATTGATGACGTTGCAATAAATAAGTAAACAGAAATTGCAAGGAAGTTGATTTTACAATAATGTTTATCTTCCTTCGATGAAAAGATAATCTGGCGATCGTGATTCCGATCCACGATGAACTGAGAGTGATCATTGCCATTCTTAACGTGCTGTTGTAAAAAGACTGCAGAAAGTTGCAAAGTTGGGTAACCAGTCGTAACGGTACGATACGTATAGCAGGAAAGGGGAAAGAGAGAGAGAAAGAGAATGCCAGTCGCGACGACGCTAAATGAAATTGCCTGTAGATTGTTCCTAGTGAATGGAGGCAGTGACGATGAGGTGGGCCGCTGCCTTACGGTGCATTCATCCTCGATCGGATAGCCCCCGGCCGATTAATCGAGTTCGGTAGAGTGGGAGAGAAAGAGAAAGAGAGAGAGAGAGAAAGAGAGGCGTATTCTCCTTCTTTCCGTCGAATCGCGGCTTTTTCCTCGCGCAACCTTCGCCGGCTTCGTCCATAGAAGCCGTTGTACGCGCTCTACCTTTATAAGGGCTTCATTGAAAACTTGACCGATCCGTCCGGGATCGACGTGATCTTACACGTTAGGCCTTTCTGTTGATCGCCGAGAAAGTTAATGTTTCGCAAATTACTTTAGACTTATAATGCCAAATCACTCTCTAAGAATTTAATTAAGAAGCGCGTCTTTTAGAAATATTGCTTGGCATTTGTCTAATTGTAAGTCAATTAAATCATGAAGTAAACGAAAGACATTGCTTTAGATCGGAGCAACTGTCATCCTTTGTAGTTTCAACTGTGACTCTCTCTCCGTAATCTGTACTAGATCTATATTTATAATTGGGAGGCTGCTTCTGAGACACCGTGTATATTTAATAAGCGTGCTGTAAACAATTACTTTGAGATCTCAGCGGCGTAATCACCTGTCAGGACGTAAGAAAAATGTGCCACTATCGTCGACGAGACCACGTCGGGTATCATTAATTTCAATGAGCGATAAAGCCTTCGCCGCTCTTATTGAGCTCCGTTCGAGCGTTATCGCGCTTGAAAGCCACCCATATTCGCTCGTAGACCATTTAACCAGAGGTTGATGAATCGAATCCAATTTCATCGGCCGCTTCCAAACCAAATGTCCAAGAAATATAAGAGATACAATTATGAAACCTATCTATCAAGTTTTTGTTAAGATACATTGACACAATTTATGAATACTCTCGCCATTGGTAAAATATTCGAATGATTTATACGTTTATTTCTATACATTTATCATATATGTAGGGGAACCCGGGGCATAACGGGAACGCTAAGGTTTATACAAGTTTACAACGTATTAACAATAAATAAATGAACTTTGTTTGGCACTAAAATATTCTTT
>NJRQ01000114.1:161318-213058 GCA_003063805.1 Aphaenogaster ashmeadi | reverse complement strand
GTAAAGAGATATCGACCATATCCCATGATACCCCGTGGTCCCATTATTCCCCGCCTTCCCCTACTATATATATTCTCGTCGTCTCTTTTCATATTGTGATATTCAATTTCTGACGAAAGCTAAAAGACTTACAGTTATTTGCTAATTGACAATTCCGACATATTTGCAGTATTTCTGTTTTAACTAAATACTCAATCCAAAACGTATCTCCTAACAGCATTTTTCTTACGAAATCTTCCAATTGTTTGCTAATTGATAATGTTGGAATATTGTGAATGTTTATGCTCGCTAAACATTCAAATAATTTGACATATATTCTCTATCATTTTTCCTTCGCAAGAAAAGAAAGAGACGTCGTTTCTCTACGAGTTCTTGAAAGTTCCGAGAAAATCTGTGTATCTACTTGAATGAACGATCTCCGCCGCGCCGGCCGGACTTTACATTTACGGAGTTTCTCCTAACGAGAAATTCTCGTTCTCGGTAGCGCGCGATTTCCGCGTATTTACGTCTTCGGAGAGTATCGGCATGGCAGGGATACTCACCTGACCGTCTCTTTTGCCCAGAGAGATGGGTTTCTTCTTGCTCCACCCGAGAAATCTTGTCTATGATTCCCCGGCCCGACCCAGAGTACCCACTTCTCAAATTACAGACCCCATACAGTCGATACTCGATCGTTTTTCCGCAGCACCGGACGGATCGCCATCGAAGATTAGAAAAGATATCTGCGGGTTTGCGTTACGAGAGGAAACGAGAAAGCGGCCGAAGAGCACTCTTTCAAGTGCTCTTTGTGGACGCCAGTGACATCAAATTAACTTCTAACTTTCTATCTCGCGTTGTCTCGTTGCCGATGTCACGACGATTGCGCGGTGATCTTTCGAGCGGTTCATTTTGAAAAGTATGCCGCACTTTCCCGCAATTTGTAAACGATAAAAATCGCGTTTCGATCCGTTGTTCAATCTATGATGTAATCAGCGTATAATTGAAATAATTTTTATACCACAATAATCTCTTTGTGAATTTATTTGCATATAAATCGAAAACTATAATATTAAATATTAAAACGTTAACATAATAATCTTTATTTGGCGAATATAAAAAAATATGAAAAAAATTTATTTGGTTGCGAAATATTATCGCGTCTCTTGATATACATTTAGTACATGTAATGCCTTACTACACTGCAAATTCAAACGTGTTATTTTTGCACGCATAAACATCTAAAAGTGACACACTTGACTGAAAATCTTTTTACATGTTTCTTGCTGTTTTAAGTTACGTCATTTAACACGTTTAATCGTATTAAATTAAAAATTAATACGTTCAATCGTGTTAAATGACATGATTTAAAACGGCAAGAAATGTGTAAGAAGAGCTTCAGCTAAAATAACACGCTTGGATTTGCAGTGTAGTTATTGTTATACTCTCATCAAGTAAACTTAATACAATTCATGATAAACTTTGTGGTAAACATAAATCCAATAATAGTTCCGAGAACATTTAGTTTAGAAAAATCCTTTCTTTTTTTACACATACATATACAGACACACTTGCATCAGCTTCCGCTCGCGATCCTCTCGCGCGGCGGTGATATGCGTTGCGCAACGTATAGAAAAAGCATTAGAAGAGACAAAAACTTAATACTCTTCGTCATCCATCTTTTCGACGAGGCTTATAAACGAACGTCTCGCGTTCAGGATCGCGCGCTAAGGCGTCCTTTAGAGAGGAGGGAAGCTGGGATGATGGATGGTGGGGCCGTGAACAAAATGAAACGGCTGGAGAGCTGTTTGCCGCTCTTCGGGCGACATCCTCTTCGGGATCAGCGTGATATTTTGTCTTCTCTTTCGCGTCGTCGTCACCACCACAATCACCACCACTATCAACTATTTATCCTCTCCCAACGTTCGTCCTCGTGCTGACCACCTCGTGCAATTAGCCTCACGGTCACGGCAAGGACATCCACTTCGTGATAGGCTAAACACAAGTCGGCTGCTCTATGAGATATTGCCTACTGATCTGAGAGAGAGGCCCAACCGGGGTGCCCGTTGAAATCGGACGGATAATTTGCGATCGTTATGACTGAGCGACCATTAGATCGCTGTCGCACCACGCCTCGTTTCGGCAGGCGAGACTCGGTTTTAGCATTGACAGTGGCAATCTCTTTTGATAATCTCTAATCCAGCTTGCCCCTATGTAGTCAGATCAGACTAGATTTCATCAGGCTATATTGGTATATGTATAAGTGCCTTCCATCTCCTTCTCTCCTTCTCTATCCGCTTTTAAAATAACGCTGCACACTTTAATTTCATGCGCTGCGAAAATTCTGCAATCCAGTTATAATATATCTCTATTCAATTATAAGTAGTCTCGATAATTAGTCTATTCAATGCTAATTAGTCCCGATCTTATAACTCGTATTGTCTTTAGTCTGCATTATATTTAGTGGACGCTCTCTACAGCCAAGGTAATTTCTTACGTTTCTTTACAATTGATGTAACAGCCGCGGGCTGCCTCGTATAATCGCATGTTTATGCCTCGCGCGATTGGATAACTCATCTTATCAGGTAGGAGTTGCCGCAACTGTATGCAAGCGTTGTGTATGCGAATACCGATTTATAAGTCGATCAAGTTCGATGCGGCGTGGTGTACGCGGAGGATGATTATCTGCAATCGAGTCGGCATAACATACTGCCAGATCTTGTTCTTTCGATGCTTTGCTAGTTCCTCTCTCTCGCTCCTTCGTCGTGATACGTCATACCGACGATACATTGTTGATATTTTGCACATGCATTTTAAATGTTTATACAGCATCTAAAATGTGTAATTTTATATTATACTTGGAAAGCAAATGAAAAAATAGTCATTTGAAAATATTCTACTTTCTGTCTTTTTATTATAAAAGTCTTTGCAAAGTGTGTATACATTGACATATAAAAAGTTTAAAACAGTTAAAAGAATTTTTTACGATTTTAAAAGGTTGAAGTATTCCAGAATGAAAAAAATCATGTTCTCTTATTCGATCGCATTTGAATGTAAAAAGATTTAAGAATGGTTATTGGTTCAATAATCATTAATCATTAATCAATATTCATTAATCAAATACGCAGTAGTTATTAATTACAATTTATTATCTGACTTTCTGTTATTATATCTTCACTCCATTGCAGTTACGGAAATCTTGTCATTTTGAAAGTCTGCTTAATTCAGTCTTCGACAATTTTATATGGTCAGCTAATTTTTCTAACTCTCACATTCTCTGTAGTTATCTATTACAGTCTGAAAGTCGTTTCTCGGTATCGCGTCCATGTCCGACCTCTCGTGTACCGATTCCTTCGCATCTTCGACCTCGTTCCTAAGGCTTCCTCGTCCGTTGTCGCGGACCCGGGGGAGACCCGACTTGACGATAGGTCACTCCGCGAAGATTGTAAAAGCCCCGCGTGTATGTTCCACCGGGCGTATCCCTCTCACGGCAGGTCTCAGATCTTATCTGACCTTGCCGTTGGTGCATAAGCGATTTATAAATAATGTATGGACCGTTTATTTATACGGGCGTGCACACACGCGGTGCGTAGTCCTGTCGACCAAGTGGGCCGTGGAAGGAGCGTAGGAATAAAAAGGAGTGGGCAGAAGGGAGAAAGGAGGATGGTGGAGGCGTACTCGGTGGTATAACCGATATTTCTCGTATCGATACCTCGCCATTCATTCGGACAATCTCTCTCTTTCTCTCCTTTTTCCACTCTCCGATGTGCGGCCGATCATCGTTCCCGGCGTGACAATATCAGACGGCGCGTCGCTGCTTCCCGTGTACCGTAATGCAGGCAAGAAAGCGCACAGCTCCGGGATTTTGTTGCTGTCCGTTTTATGATGCGATCGACGAGATCGAAATTGTCAATGAGACGCTTGGCGATCGAACTCATCATGGTCCTTCTATATAACTGCGAAAAGAAGTAAGGAAGCAGATACTGAGAAACGAAAGAGCCAGTCTGTTTTGACCTCTTAACAGGTCCGAAAGAACTCGCAGATCCGTCGTTTGATGTTCGGACGAGCGAAAGAATGGACAGAATATATCTTTTTGCAGCTTGCTAATAATAACGATTTTCGAATGCTTTCTAGATTATTTATTATTAAAAAAATTGTTTTATGTAGCAAAAATTTTTTTAATTCTATATAATTTAGATTGTTTGATCTTCTCGAATTTATTATTAGTGAAGAAAAAATTTCGTATGCGCGTAAGTCATTATATATTTAAAATATTTTAATCGTACAGTTTCTATTGATATTTGATGTGATAAAAAATGGTATGTTCGTTACCATCTTTCTACTAATTATTTACATAAAACAATTGGATCATAATTATGAATTGTATTATGTTAGCAATTTATCTTTTCTCTAACATAATACAATTCATTGTGTATAAGATAATTAAATTCTTAATCATGAAAGTCTTATAGAAATATGAATGCGTGTGCGTACATTCTCAATACTATAAAACCTGTTCATTAGCGTGGGATATAATTAAAAAACGGAGCGCGATGTAGATTGAACGGTATTGAAGCGTAAGATCATGTTACGTGAACGGGAAGATATCGATTTCTTACGGATATCTCGATGACACAGACGACTTTTTTTGAAAGTTGGATAAAAAGCGTCCGTTTGATGAGAAACGGTTTTCGATTCTTCAGGACGCGATCCCGTTTGATGTTCGATACGCACGGCGCTGTTCTTAAATTAATTTAAATCATTAAAAAGCACAGAGTTTATATTTATAAAAAATTAATAAATAGCATTACATAGACTATTCTTTATAAAAGAAAATTATTTTTCTTATGAATGGAGTTATTTTATGGAAGTTACATAAATTAATTATTACTGTCGTGCAAACAAGAAACCAATCAAATAGTCATTATTTGCTACAATATGCAGGGTATTCTAGACAATCACAATGCAATACTTTGATGGATTAATCTGGAAATTAATTACAGAAATTCCTAATGCGAAAATGTTTAGATTATAATAGTTTCCGAGTTATAAACAATAAGGTTGACTAATGTACTTGCATTGTTTGTAATTGCGCTTAGACACATATCGATCTATCATCCGTTATTGATTTTTATAGCTCGGTGATATTGATTTTTATAGCTAGACGATATTGATTTTTCTGCTTTAGCTACTGATTTTATTTTTTATCTCTACTCAACGAGTTGGATTAAGAGCCTAAGATTTTGTACGAAAGATTATATCCTCAAACCTTTCAACCTTAGTAAGTTTGCCCAAAATCCGAAACATTTTTCAAAATGGGTGGCTCACTTTGACGTGGAATGCCCCATATGTGATATATACTTACGTATGTAAAATATATACGTAAATACATTCACATATAGTACATACGTACGTAAAATGTGAATATTAATTTATCTAGATATACTTTTTCAAAAAGAAGATAATGCTATTGTCCGAATTAACGTCAGATTTAACGTGCAGTAATAGCCCGTTCGAGCAAAAATAATTTGATATGCAAACACAATAGATTTTGAACTTTATTATTTTGACGCGACAAATATTTTGTGGAAGAGCTGGCTGGCGCGTGGCACGCGGCGTACGATGCGTTGTTTTTGCGCGGCGTACGGTGCGTTGTTGTGTTTACACAAGGTCGCTATCATTTGTTGTACAATGAACTCGACCCCGCAGGCAGCGGTCTACCACTTCGTATATCGTCGCATTATCCTCTTGAGACGCAATCGCGACAAGTGCTAAGAGACTTTAACGTGATCGTTCGCTACAATTAGCGCGCATTAGCCCGCGTTATTAATTAACTCCGCGATTAATGACTTGTAAACGTGTCGAGGCGAAGTAACCGAAAGCCGACGATTGTTAATGATCTCCGTAATGCATCTCACGGGATTTATGCACTCGAAATGAATCGCGTGTGTAATAGTAAATACCGATCGTTTTTAGACGGTTCGTCATGTTCTAATTATCCGTTAACTCGGTTTTATTCACATAATCGCATCGTATAAATACGGTATTAGGATGAAGTATTCGGGTAATTAGTACGCGCGCGATCGTACATTGCGATTGTGTAACCGTATTTTCGCGAGTGAGTGTTACGCGAGTGCTCCATGAAGAAACAAGAAAGAACGGAAGAACAAGAAAGGAGGAGGAGGAAGCTGGGGAGGCATCGAGTAACGGCGGAGCAACCAAAAAGCAAGTCATTTATTTATTATTCTATTTGTCACTCTTGCGAAACAAATTATTTTATGTGCGCGCTAATTATTTGAAATGTTAGTTATTTTGTGGACATTGCTGTAATTTGGTATATTTGTATTTTACATTTCAACGTGATTTCAACGTAGTTTACAACTCCGTTGCTGTGCATCGTGTCGATGAGTGAGAAACAATATTTTATCAGAGATAATGAATTTATAAAACTAGTATTAGATATATATAAGATATATACAGTTACATATATGTATGTATTCAGTTATTGATAGCTTAAGCACAATATAGATAAATATAATTATATATACATATATATAAATTATTATGAATTTATTGCCTTAAAATAGATGGGTTAGAACATATATATTTGCAATTATTTAATCCTGGAATACTTTTAATTTAATTTATTTTATATTATTTAAAACAAAATAGAAAAGGGCCAGATAATAGATTGTACGATTGTGTAAGCGCAATTACATGCTTAAATGCTTAAGCTATATACGATACCATTTACCAATTATTTATAACTCGAAAACTATTATCACTTGGATTTTCGATTTTAATTTCTCTCCAGAGAATCCGCTATTAAGGTATTATATGTTGACTGTAGAAGATACTTTGTATTATTTCTAAATTAAAACCTGCTTAGAATTTTTGAAATAGGAAAACAGGCTGTATTAATCACGCAAAATATACACGGAGAAAATTTTATATTAAAAATTACTATGTATGACAGTAACCGTGGACTATTGCTGGAATTATAAAAATTTTTACTATGTTTTTCATTGTTTTACATAGTAAAAATTTTTATAATTCCAGCAATAGTCCATGGCTACTACTATACATAGTAATTTTTAATATAAAATTTTCTCCGTGTATAATTATTAATTTTAAATGAGAATTTACAATCTTTTAAATTTGATGTGTCTGAGAAAATTTCTTGCTGAAGGAGTTAAAAAGATAGTATGCTATTAATACAACTATGCGTCGAGGATCAAGTTCGCTATGTGATAATCGAAGTTATTCCCACGTTCCCTTTTACCGCCTTCGTCACCGATCTTCTCGCGTGTAACGATTCCTAATTCTAATCCTTCGAGAGCTGAGTTGAATCTCTCCGGTCCAAGCTGCTTTAAACGTGGTCAAACACACGGGGGTCGCGTGGGAGCTGTGGACTTTCCACCTGTCCCCGATCTTATCTCGGCCCGACGGTGATGTCGGCGCATAGCGTACACGCGCAAACCTCCCGATGCACGTGCATCGCTAAGAATGGTCCCGCGATGCATACTTTAAAGCGCACCGTGCACCGGCTGTCACGACCGACCTCGAAAATGGTCCCATTTTGACATTTTGTGTTGTGTCTTCGATAAGAATCATAAAATAGGAAGTCTTATTTTTCTCGATGATCGAAGAGTTCTACCAATTTAATTATTGGCAAGTTAATTGAAAACAGTTGTATTTAATTTATTTTATCTCAGAATTCTTCTCTCTTCTTATTTTCGCAGTAAATATTCATTTTTGCGTCCTCTTAAAATCTCATGTAATTACATGTATAATTCAGCGATAAGAATGCGTAACTTACATCGTTAAGTTATAATACAAAATTATACGTATAATTATAGGAGGTTTTGTGCTACGAAAAAACTTTCTTTCCTATCAGTTAAGCGTCGTTCTAGATCTGATCTATACGTACGCTCTCCTCGGGAAGTTAATTCTAGAAACGCGATTTCACATGCATACATATCCTTAACTAAACGTTTCTACGGGGGAAAAATCTGTAATAGTTGCACAGTCAGAGTTAGTTTCGCGCACGCTGCTTTTCATTTCCGTATGATTTACGGCACGGGCTCCACGTTGGACGCGGTCGTAACGCGATTGTGTTATGTGGAACTTTCCACCTGCTCACGGGATGTTATCTCACGTGGTGAAACGTGAGCGGCGCGTATGCACGTGTGGGCCCTCGCGATCGGTGTGCATCGGATGGAGGGCGCGCATGTGCGCAAGATTAATTAATATCGCAATATCGCCCCGCCGTCGCCGCCGCGCGAATGACAAATTGGAGAAAGCGAGCAGCCCGGAGAGTACTGCTGTGGTCCCATCGGGCAGGCACGTCATCGTGATAAAGGTAGCGTAAGAAGATTATGCCCCGTCGGAACCTTGAGCGCGTCTCTGTTACGAGGTCGATGTCTTTTCTCCTCGTTCGATCCCAAAGAACCTGAAAGTCCACTTCGATCGCCGACCAAGTGAAAAACTTTGACTCGTGTGGTCTTCCGTGCAAGCCGCTGTCATAGAAAAAAAACTACGTTCTTCTTTGTTCGAATCGCTCGATGTTAAAATTTTAGTATTTTGGCGAAATTGGGAGATATGGAATTTAGGAGAATTTTAGGAGAGTTTAAAAGAACTTGGAAATAAAAAATTTATTTTATGAAGTCGAAAATTAAATTATGATATATACATATACACGCACTATTGAAGATGTCTTCAAAATTTTATTCTTCTGCCTCTGTCTGGTTCTAATTTTAATATTAAAAAGGGATAAATGATCGTCTAAAATAATATGAAAAGTTAAGCGACGTTAGTGAAACTAATAATCAGCTTTGCATAGTTCGAAATTTTCATATAACCAATTTTACAGATAATATCTGGTATCTCATAGCGATTGGCCAAGTCAGATACGATCGGTAAATACGGGTTACCGTATCTTCTTTGCGATGCAGGAGAGACACGCAATGTATTCGCCTACTTCACGCGTTCCCACGTGATTTGACGCACACGCATATTGTGTAACGCGAGCGGGAATCTAGTTTCTTCTTTTCTTACACGTGACACCGGATTGTCACGATCGATCGTCGTTTGCACAATCGGAGTCGTGTAGGCACGATGTCGAATAAAAATGGATCATGTGATTCTTTTTTTTTTTCTATATATGATAGAGAAATACTACCGCATATCTCTGTCTTACCTCGTGGTGCAATGAACGTTTTATTGGTAATGATTTAAATAATTTAATGATTAAAATAGATTCGCTATAAGTTTAAATACATTTGGAATAATTTCGATCGTAATTAATTATCACAGTAGATTATAGACTACATAATCTTTTTCCAAACAAATCTTTTTAACAAACTTCTGGAAATTCAGATTATATTTTAAAAAAAATAATGTAATAAAAATTACTAATTATATCTAATTAAAATTACTAATTTGTAAATTTAAAATTAAGCCGCTAACAATATTTATGGCTTAAAATTGTTTCATCGTTTCCTTACATAAGTATCAATACGCAAATTTAGAAATTTTATTAAAACTCAGTGTCGCGAATATTCTTACGTACAGACGCGTTGAATAAGGGAAGGAAAGCAATAAAAATGCGGCGCATTCGGTAATCTTTCGAGATGGGATCGATTATTTTGCGGACGAAAGCAATAAGGAGCGAGCCGACAATTTAGACGCACTAGACACGATTTTAGCAACGAACAGAAAATTGTAGGCGGTTGCGGTGCAGGAAACTGCCGAGTAAACGGTTCTCAGGCTTCGCGAGGGCACTTCCTGCTCCACTTCATCGCCCTGCGACTTAAATGGAGACAAGAGAAAGGCGTGGAGATTTCTTCGGAAATTATTAAGACCAGCTTTTGCAAGCGATGTAGCCCTCTTATCTCAGCCTGCGAGAACGACTTCCGACCGAAAGCGAGAGCGATTATCTCCGTTACAATTGTTTGATGCCAAATATCGTAAGCATTTGTAACTATTCATTGCAAAGAGTTTCTTGCGAAACTTCTTGCAAATGTTTTTCGTAATCCATTAACCATACAAATTACATTAATCTTAAAGCTGGAATTTGATTTATTAAACTTATTGATAATTATATAGAAGCCATTCAGTTAAGCTATAAATATTAATTTTTTTTGTACGCTGTAAATTAATTATTAAAATAATTTTTAATAGTTGATTAATAAAAATATTATAAGATGAATAAACACTTTATATATTAGATGAAACATATTATGATATTTTTCAACGGAGGATATTAATTTGCATTTATCTTGCAAATGTCACTTTGTGAATCTTTGAGTCTTCTTATTTAATAAACGGCGCAGAATGCGATGGTATCTTTGTTGCTTTCACGCTACCGTTAATACCGTATAAATTCGCGTGGCAATCTTATCGCGACCGCTTTACGGAGCAACGATACCGGAAAGGCTCTGAATGAAACGTGTTCACGTGACCGACATATCCCTTTCACATTTCACGTTGTAGCCCGTCCGCGAAAATCATCTTTGTATCACGGACCGGTATCGTAACGAATGCCTGCAGGCCGTCACCTGTCGCTGATAAATTAAGAAAGATGAGCGGCTCGCTGATAATCGCGTCGAGCCTCATGGCCGAAACCGTGGATCGTAAAAAACGCCTTTCGTCTCTCTTTCAATCGTTCTTTTTTTTTTCTTTTCAACAACATTCGTCGAGCCGTTTACCTTTACGTGCACTTTTACGATGACCGCGGCACACACTGATGCAACACGCCTACGTTACTTCCTTGTCGCTGATTGCAATTGCGTAATCGTTGCGTTTCGAGTGCCGACTTTTGTTGCCGCCGCGGCGAATTAGCCCGGAAACGATCGCGTAAATTAGCGACTGTCTGACTTTTATTAGCTCCGCGGCTGTCGTCGAAGTGTTCGCGATGAACGCGAGGTGTTATGAGAGCAAATTGAGACTAGAGACATTCATTAGATACCTTAATGAATGATACCGCGGCAAACATTGTCGTTAATGGCGTTATTACCACGAGTTTCTTTTCCGTTCGCAAAATTGTGTAATGTCATTTTCGCGAAAATAACGGAGCTCTGAGAGCGGAGTCGGATCGCGATTACATTATCTACGTGTTGTAAACATTTTACAGATAAATTTGGATGATAATAAAATTAGTTTTCAAGGCTTCCCGATATGAAAACGAGAGCATGACGTGATAGTTCTCGTTTAGAATTATTGTTGCACGTTGTCCTTTATTACCTTTTTCTATTTGCTTTCTTTCATTGTTGATGCTTTTCTCTTCTCTCTGTTCCGCAATAAATAATCAAACAATGAATGTTTTTTCGGTGCTTGAGACCGTTTATCGTCAATTACTGTTCATTCATGTTTAGCTACCTTACGTAATATAATGGCTCTATATAATGAAATAGTATTTTAGCAGTTATGTATAGTGGAGTATGACAGGCAAAGTTCAGCGCGTAAGAATTGATTGCTGTGTTGCGCCATGCGGACAGTAGTCTAATCGTTGCGATTGCGGCCATGAAGCACATAGGTCCAGCTCGCAATCGTTTAAATAAGCGCTACAATTCAGGCAGAACCAATCGCGAAACTAGTCATCGTTTCACAAGCGATTGCCTCCGTTTACCTCGTACCGCCGCGCCGCGCCGCGCCGGGTGCCCCTCGTCGCTTTGCCCGTTACCCCTTTCCCTTCCGGTTTATTTGCTTCCTCGTTGTTGAGATTACGTCCCGGGACAAACGACCGCCGTTTATCGTCGCCGTTATTTGCGTTCGACACCGCGATCGACTACCGCTCACGATCCAGCGGACTGTGAACGATGACGGTAATTAGCGATCATTTCCTTCGACGTGGTCTTAGTCGGCGCGCGTTCTCCATTCCAGTTCTAGTTACGCTCCTCTCGCTTCATCGCCCTGAATACTAAAATTTGGCAATATACATAATCTTAATTTATTAAAAATATAGATTTCAGACATTTGGCAAATAAGATGTTTACTCACACATGTGAGACATTTTGTGTAATACATTAGCAAGTAGCAGATGCCTCGTGTTTGCACTCTTATCACTCGGAATTTTAATCGGGAACAACGTCGTTCGAGTTCGCTCCCCCAGGCGAGAATTATCGGAACGATCGATCGAACGATCGGCACCTGGATACGAGGATTAGATAATAACGTACAATAATAACGGTGCGAATGGACGTTAAATCGAGACTCCCGCTGGCCGCGCTAATTGCGTCGTGAATTTTCCCAGTTTATCGGCGTGTATTCGACGTTATCGAGTCGAGCTGCCGGTCCCCGCGGGCGGCGATGCATTTTCCCCGTTTTCTATCTTTACCTGTATCTTCGATGCGGCCGCGGTAGATACGAGCGCATCCACGAATGTGCATCTTGCTAGTTCCCCCCAGCAGCGGCGCACCTGGAATAGTAATAGAAGTTAAGCGATTCTCCAGCTGTATGCCGCTCGCGCTATCTATAAAAACGAGCCGCGCGCAATGAATGTAAAACAAGAAGTTTGTTTTACATCTCCTCCTCCGCTTCCTCCTTGTCATTCCTCCGACGATGGATCGTGGAAGGAACGGCAGCGAGTTGATCAATCTACGACGTAAAAAACTCGGTTGCTTTCTTTTCCTGGAACTATCGGAATCTCGAGGTGTCTCTTTCACTTTTTAAGCGATTTTACTCCGCGCTATGTTAGGGAAACGACAGTGAATCCGTTGTTTAACTCTTTACTTCCGTGATAAATGCGATGTATTCGAGAATCATGGTAATTGTTTTACATTCACGTTTGTTTTTCGGAAAGCATTTTGATATTTTTGGGCAAAAGAGAGAATAATTTCTCTCTCTCTCTCTCTCTCTCTTAATGCAAAGATAAAATTTTTTATACACGGAGAAAATTTTATATTAAAAATTACTATATATGGCAGTAGCCGTGGACCATTGCTGGAATGGTCCACGGCTATTATTAATATAACATAGTAAACATTTTTACTATGTTATATTAATAATTAATTATTAATATAACATAGTAAAAGTTTTTATAATTCCAGCAATGGTCCACGGCTACTGCCATACATAGTAATTTTTAATATAAAATTTTTTCCGTGTATTAACGTGAAAATTGACAACTACATTATATATTATCTATTATCTCTCTCACACATTAAACAGATAAAATTTTGATAAATCCACTACAAGAAAAACAATCAAGGTGAACAAATCTTTTCATTATCCTAAGTCATTCTTACTATAGAAAGCATGAATCAGGAATCATACAGATCTTGACCTAATATTCGTGAAAATATTCCTGGCGCCATCATAGTGTCCTCGCCCAATAATGTACGAAGAAATGTTGCGGTGAAAAATATTCCCGGGATGATTCAGTCAGTTCGTGTGGATTGGAATGTCCAAGACTGAATTTCAAGTGTCGTGACTTGAGAGCGTATCGTTGACAATCGCCGTCCAACGGAATACGAAATCCCCGTGCGGTCGGCGTTCTATAAATACGTCTCTTACTGCCAAGATGGCAGACGAAAGACATCAAAATGAACATTACGGCGAGCGACGTGCGGCGCGCGACGTTGTGTTATAATCAAACGATCCCGACGGTTTTCTCAGTGCCAGTAGAAAGCTACCAGATGTTCTGGTTGTTTAACTAGAAACTGGAGCTGTAAACTGTAAGCAAATAGGTAATAGATCTTTCTTTTTAAATGGAAATCAAGATTCTCAATTTTAATTAAATTTAATACCACCTATATTTTAATTAAAAATTATAGATATTTAATGTTAAATTCGAGGTTAAATTATAGATACAGATATTTTACAGCCGTTTAATATTTAATATAAATGTTAAGTGGCTATGGAATAAAATTATGTCTAATCTAATTTTTACAAAAAAAAGAATAAATTTAAGTTTGCCAAGAAATGTTAGAATTCATAGGCAATTTCTATAAGATATTCTTTATCATCATAACTTTTTATTGTTAGTTTTACTGATTGGCTTTTATCGTTTTAAGATCATAAAAGAAAAGATGAAATACGTCGCTTTTCATTAATAATAATCGGACCGGTCTGTCTTTACCTAACGATGAGGTCATTTCCACTTAATTTCCACTTGATGTGAAAGAAAATAGACCGTGAATGACAATCGATTTCATTGAATCGATCCAAGTGCACTAGATTATTCTTGGCTTGCGAAATTAATCGCGCGCATACCTTTTCACATCGTTGTCCTACGAACAAATTTTGCTGGACGCATTGCTCGCGAATCTCTCGCGATGCAGCTCTTACCTCCTCTAAGTAATGTAATATGGACATCGATGCCGGATCGAATCTGTAATCGATACGTCGGGTCCACAGTATTTCTGCTTAAAATGATAGGCCGAGCGAACAAAAGCACGACGCGGTTTATACGTCTATAATTTCCCATTAAACACGTCAAATAACGGAATTACCCTGCGCGATGTTCATCATTTCTCACATTATCGATTACCGCTGTGCAAAGTGCAAAGTAGTGAAACAATGATTTATCATATACGAAAAATTGTATACGTCAATAACATAATTAATCTTTTCGTCTCGTATCTCTAATATATAAATATCGATAAATAAATAAATTTCCGTTACTACAAGTGAAAATAAGAGAGTTTAATAACTGTAATAACATGCACAATATGAAATGCATATTATTAAATTGTGATTTCTAAAGAAATTGAATTGGAAAGACCGAAGCGTTTATTTTTATCATGATGAAATGAGAATCTCTTTTACATATGACAGGCACTTTCTCAGCTCTTAGAGATAATAGAGCCCGGTTACGCTCTAGTTAGAAAAGACACACGTACGCGGTATAGACCATAGAAATATCCTCCTGGTTTATCTCCTCCGCGGATATGAAGGAAGGGAGCGTGCCGAGCGGTGCCGAGAGAGAAATAACCTTTGAGTAATACGAGGTAGTAGGTTGCTGCGACGTGTCTGCGCAGCGAAGAGGATGACGAAGGGAGGGACCAGAAGAGAGGAGAGCGAAGAAGGCAGATGATCACGGAGGGGAAGAGGAGGGTGGCAAAGGGACCGGGGGAGGGCAAGGAGGCACGAGGAGGAGCCAGCGAGATAGAAGGCGTCCTTGATGGACAGGATGCCCCTGCCTGCTGGTTCATACCGTATAATCTTCTCTCTCATCTCATTCGGCTCCTTGTACGGGGTGTCGGGCAACGATTTGCACCCATGGCGCGTCGGGGGCAGCAGCGTGGGGCAGCGTGTTACTGAAACCTCGCCTCGCGTACAGCAAACGATACCGAACAATTCGCCGCCGCTGTCTCATCAGCGATTTATCCCGTCCGTCCCGCCGGGCATTAAAACAGTGCGACGAGATCCCTACATACAGGATGCGTTGTAATTCGCGCTACAACCGAAAAGGGGATGACTTGCATCAAAATACGTCGAAAGCGTAGATTAAATTTTCTTTCTACGCGAGAGCTTTTGCTTTCGAATAATTTCATCTTGTATAGATTGCGAAATTAATAAGGTTTTCTCTCTCCCTGGTTTAAATTTGCATAATTTTTAATGATTTTATATATGATATATAACGATGTACATTTTCAGAGTCTAAAAGTAATTTATAATTAGAATGAAATAGAGATAATATTTTTTTAAAAGAAAAAGATAAATAAATTACTATAAAAATCGGTGACTTAAAAGAAAATACTTTGCTATCATTTTATAGCTATTTTTCAGTGAAAAATAGTATTTTTTCTTAAAGTGTGTGCAAAAGTGCATGTTTGATTATAATTTTTGTCGCGTTATATTGTTGAATAATTATTTTATGCATTTTGTTATATAAACATTTTCTTACTTACGGACGGTTCGCGAATTTTTTATCGTTTATCCCATCCTGTGTCGAAGCGGTCTGTTCTTAGTCTCGTCTACTACCTGCGCTTTTTACTTTTAACAAACGGGTTCTGATTACGGCGTCGTTACCGTTATTAATGTTGCCGACGAATCGCGCGTTACGAGAAATTCCAGTCGTAGATATTCAACGCGGACACGAAACCTGCTCTTACGTTACGTATCGTAGAGTAATGAAATTTTATCAGCCACGCCCACGATTGGCGATCGCACCGACTGCCTGCATCTGCATCTTCTATTGGGATAATCGAAGGAAGGTGGAGGGAGATTTGCCACTATTTATAGTCGTACAATGGTAAATAACGTTTCAGGCGAGAGCGACTCGTATTATGACGAACAAGCAACGCGCGAGCGACCGGTTTAGTCGATCGGAATTGCATAATCTTTCTCTATGCAAACATATTCCCTGATCGGAAATAGAAATCATTTGAAGATTACGATTTACGCGGCATTTATCTTTGTCCGTTGTAATTTGTTTTGTCATAATTATTTAATGATAAAATAATATATTTTTAGCAAAAGAGATATAATTTGTGGAAAACATGCTGCTTCAATAATTTTATCGTGGATTTGACAACTGGATCTCGAAATACGTTCTCGCGCACGTGTACATACGTGCATATGCGTGCTGGTTGGCTTTGAGACCACGTATTAATTTAAAATGATGTAAAGAACGGTGGTGTGGCAGCAGAGCAGGTATAGAATCGCATAATCTGGTTCTGGCGATCGCGCTGCCGCGGTCGGTGATGGGTGATCGATCGTTACATTGCATGCATAGGAATGATCTTGCTTCCTTCGATTTGCGATCTCACTCCACTTCACTCGTGTCTTTCTGCGGGTCCCTATCTCAGTCCCATAACTAGACTGTAAGGTTTGAGTGTATTCTCGTGGTAGTAAAATCATCTTCCGATATATCTCTTCTTTATGACATTCCGTGCTATGAAGTATATAGTATAAAATATTCACCCATCCAATAAAATGCAATCGTGTAAAATTACGTTTAAAGAAAAGTGACTACGACATTAGCCAATATATTATGGCATTAATATTACATATTTAAACATTAAAAGAGTGTAGGTTAAATGAAGTTAACGTCCCGAAAAGAAAAAGATTGTTTTACTCGGAAATGGAAAGTCGTTTTTTCGTGAGATACTAGTTTATGGCGTTCTATTGAATATTATTTTAACGTTCTACATTTTACTTTTAAAATTTCACTTAGCTGTGTTCACACAGAAATTTTTAATAATTTTCAAGATAGGATATTTAACGAAACAAGAAAATAGCAATCTTTTTGGAGTAATATTGAGCGATTTGAAAGAGTAGCTCGCAGCTACTTTTTGATCTTCGATTCTTGATGCTTGCAGAAAAATTATAGCTATGAGGTTGTTTTATAACGAGTAAATAGCGGCGTGAGCTCACATGATTATCATCTTGCTAGCTACTATGCAGCGGGATGCTGCGATCTTAGACTTCGCGGAGGAGCATGTCACTCGGATGTTCGCGGCTGCCAAGGGCTATGGTTATCCTATCGTTGGCTACCACCCTTTCCTTTCGCGCGCGGGCGCGCATCCGCGGAATACAGTACCGTGAATCAGCAGCCACCCTGGCTCTCGTAGATCGCGCCGATCGATAGATCCTTCGGCGCTCGGTAGCGCAGATCACTATAATATCGGTCCCGATCGCCGCATTCTGAGTAGGAGGAGAAGGATAGCTGCGCGAAGAGGCGGTTTTGTGCCCTTAGGACGTAGCGAGCTCTATCTCGTTCGATCGCTCGATCCTGTCTAAGATTATCTGTGGATACTTGTCGAATAAAATACTCCAATCATCAGACTTGGAAAAGAAAGAGGGAGAAAGAACATACGTTTCGATGACGAAAAGATGCGTGATTTAAAATATATTTCGTCATTTTTTGGTTTTATTGAATTCACCGCGTAGTTTTTATTTTTCGATGACATGAATGAAGTAGACTAAATAATAATATCGTATAATATGTAGAAAATATATTTATGAGATAGGAAATGTTCTCTGTGAGATTTAAAATAAACCTAAATATGAATTACTCTATTTATTAATATATAGTGTGTATCTATTTAAAATAAAGTATCTCTGCAAGAGAATAATTGATCTGCATGGTCATTTGGACTTAGTGAATCTATGGATTAGAATTTAATATATCGTGCTCATATACATTTATAAATTATATACACTTATATAATTTCACTTATATATTTTCTTAAAAAATTTGAAGAAAAGTGGAAGATACAACCCAAATTAAGAATAATGAGAAGAATAAGAATGACAATTAGATCCATCTGTTATTCGATATAGATGGAATAGGATTGCAAAAGTTAAAACTCATCTTTTTATTCATATTCATTAATTAAAAAATGAATATTAAAGAAATGAGTACTTTTATCTCAGAGTATATACATGTTAATCTATAAACTGTGTTTATCACTCTTAACGCTATCTGGTTAAAATTTGTACGAGGCGAATCGCGTACTTGTTTGGAGAAAATACGCATAGTAAGTAACCCTATAAATAGAAGTAGCGACTATGTCGACGACGTCGCCGGCTAATACCCGATCCATAAAATGGCCCATTTCGAGACGTTACACTCTGCCATTTTCGCGCTCTAGTACTCTCTCGAAGAGCTCTTTTGCGTTTCTCAATCGGCAATAAACAGTGGCGAAAAGCCAATTGAGGAACAAAGGGGACTTCGAAACGATCGACGGCTGGCCGTACCGCTCGCGAGATATACACCGGATAGACGCTATTGTCGTGGGAGTTTTTTTTTCAACCGCGGAATATGCGGTCGTTTATCGCACCGTTGCATCGAGGAGGCATCGTTCGTAACGTCGCCGGGAAGATTAGGTAGGAGGTCGTAGAGGCTACAACCTCTTAAACGAGATTACGTTTCTTAGACGCGTAGCCTCTTAGGGCACCCACGCTTCGCGCGAGGGAGATCGATCAAAGGCCCTCCAAGTGCCAGATAAGCTAAAGCGTCATCGGAACTTGTAAGATTGTAAAGGAGGTGTTTCCGGGTTGTCTCGAGACGCTTAAGAATCTTAGCCAAAGTCGTAGGATACCGTATATTAATCAGTTCGAAATTGTCTCTTTGTAAATAACGTCGTAATTAACCACGTTGATTTTTTTATCTGGTAAAGGTAGAACCGAAACTGAAAAATTCTTTTTTTATATTACGATCGTGTATATGTATACACGATTATTGATTGATTAAGTATAACTTTCAATTAAGATAATTGAAAATGTTTAAGATTCATTTGTAATTTCTTTTAGAAATATTATCTTTATACATTGCTCTTTGAATGAGAAAAAGAAACTGACTGAAAGCACTTGAAAAGAGATAGTACATATAAAGCAGTTAAAATTACTGTTTCAATGATCTGCATAGATCTTTTTGTCGAGAGTTCATTTTCGCTGTTCGCTTAAACGCGTGAAATTTTGGCGTGCGTTAATCCTTTCGGCACGGCACGTATTGTGAACGCTACGTGAAATGTTGAAATATGTATAATCCATTAGCCGTGAAAGCGTTAAGCATATTAATATTGCTCTATTCTAGTTAGGATAAGCGTCACGAATGCATGCTTAGATGCAGCCGGGACGCGCATGGAACGAGGACGGTTATCATTGTAGCATGTTAGCGAGGGGGGTTTCCAATCGAGTTTCAATACGGCGAGTCGCATTGTGCGCCGGTTAATCCTACCATCAATCGCAATCAGTCGACCCGAGCCGAGCGACGAGCGAAAGCAAAACCGCTCGGTCCTTTCTCTCGTAGCGTCGCTTCTAGGATTCACTTTCGTGCGTGTCTCAAAGTGCATTCCATCACCTCTACTACTCTACGCGAGGAAATCAATAGACATATTTCAATCATAGAAATCTCAATAAATTTTCTTTAGAGATCGTGCGACGTGATCGTTGCAATATACATTCTATTACGCGAGGATATTACAATATAATCATTATCATGGTGATGAGTTTAATTGCGAGGCATGAGAATGCACGACGGCTCGTCAATCAATGATCTATCGATCGACGGACAATCTATCGTTTCTCGGGATATATATTAGATAAGAAAAGAGCTTCTTTCACTGCAGTCAATGCTGACGTTACCGTCATGCCGCGACTACAATCACTCAACCATATCCATATATGGTATTATAATACAGTTTTAATAGGACATGTCGTGGCTTGTAATAAAAGTTGTGTCTTCCTGTCTACTTCTTTCCCGCCGGTTTACTCGTCTTCCTCGTTCGTCTCCTCCTCTTCTCGTTGCGCTTCTTTCCCGGATGGAACCGATTGTCGTGTTCTATACGGTGGACACTTAGCAATCAACGCCGGATATTTTTACACTAATATTAGCGGCGAAGACAGATGCAACTAGAGACCCTTAATTAATCGCGGTTACCTCTCTGCATCTTGAAGAGTGCATTTAATAAAACAAGATTATAATGTTGATTGTTTATTTATATGAAATTAAAGTAAATCGTATGTGATTATTGATTCCTAATTTAGTAATTAACATAATAAAAAATGTGAAAACCATAACTAATCCATAACGATTCTATGCGATTAATTAAGGATCGCTACGCGAGTCTGACACGACCAAGGGTTAATCTACTTCGACGTGCAAAGCGGTATGCGCGACTTCGAAGAGGACGTTTATTGTTACCGTCGATATCTAATCTCGACCTTAACCGGTGTGACGATGCACTCGCGATTGTCCCGCGAAGAACGGTGAAGTATCGCTTGTCATGTTCCTCGTAGCCCTCGGACAGATCGTCCGACAGTAAAGAGCCATTTTCACGTCGCATTGTGTTGCGTTATTGCTGTCATGACGGCGAACATCGTGGCGCAAGTCACCGTGAAAACTGACTATTCCGCAACAAAATACGCGGAAATTGGAATTTATCGCGAAGGCTTAAGTGAGTCGCCATTTGCGCGTATAATGATGTTACATAATACGTGAAAATAAAAATGCCACGAAATAATCAGATTAATATTTTGAAGAGATATAAATAAATATATTGATAAAACGTTGATGATATAAATGTAATCACGTATAGGATATTAAATATTAAAAAATATTAAAGAATAAAATTGCGATTTAGATTGGTTAACTTTACTTACGATTAACTTTTATTTTAAAGCTAAAATAACGCAAAGAAGATTGTTGATTTATTTTCTCTTTCTTTTAGATTTAATTAACTAAGACAAGTATGTATATAACAAGTACATTTATTATCACGTACTAATAAGTATAAATAAAAAATGTTCGATACGATAATTAAAGTAACTTAACTTTAACAAAATATTGTTTATATTTATATTCTATTGCGCACTAATTACCGCGCCGCACTCTCATCAACCCTTCCTTCTACAGTTGTTTTGAAGTATAAATATGTCATGATTTTTATATCACACGTGATAATGGGACTTTATCGATAATCTTTAGTGACAGTTAATCACAGTGACTTGAATACCGTGTCGATTTTGACAGTAATGAACGTTTTACGGAATGGATGGCGTAACAATGGCGATACGCGTTGTAAATTGCATTGCTTCCTGCGAATTCACTTTAAGGCTACGGAATGTTAACGGGAATAATATTTCATCGAAAATCGATGCTTATTCGATGGGTTAACCGCTGTAAACTGTGATTGATTTATCGCTCTCGGCGACGGGCAGAGCAACTGTACTCTCGAACTCTAAAGCACCGCGGGGGACGATCTGTCACACTTTGCACGATGTCTCAAAATTGTATTGTTTATTTTTTAAAGATCGAAATTTTTCATAGTTTTAGATTCCTTTATAATAATGATACACAGTATTACACCCTGACAGTAATGATATTATTTTATAATATTTAAAATTTTTAGTATTTAAAGTTAAGGCTCGAAGATTATGAATATAGTATGCCTAATAATTTTTATTTAGATTGGAATTATATTTAGCAAAAAAAATTATAAAAGATTTAATATTTAGAAGAAAAAAATAACCCATAGAAAAAAATATAAAAGAATATTTAAATTTGATAAAAATATGAATTATAAAAATGTTAAAATGACAAATCGAAATTACAAGATAATTGTTTTCTTAAAAAATACCGACTTGTATTAAAATTTTTTCCTTTTGAAGTTATCTTTCTTATCTAGAGAACATTATTAAATTAATGCCTTTTAACAATGATTAAACAATGATTTGTGGAATCTTGTGTAGCATAATCTGTGAGTCGATTAATTACATATAAATATTCACGAATTAGCAACTCTTTAATCATTTAAAAATAGTACTAACTGGTATTAGGCTCACAGATATACAATCAAAAAATTAGAATGAAAAGCCAAAAAGAGCCAAAGCCGCTGTTGGGGCTAACAATGTGTTTCCTTTATTAGATGTACAAAGTTGAAATTACAAATGTTTCGACTTCGATTTGAGTCTTCTTCAGTGCAAAAATATAGTAATAATAAAATATAACAATAAATAATGATTTTTTAATCATTTGTAACGACCTATCTTTAATCATTAGCAATGACCTAGAAGGAGCATCGATATTATTTGACCTCGTAATCTCTGAAGTGAAATTCTTTTATGTTCCCGTTTGCATCTCGTGCCGGCGTGCGTGTCATTTCGATTCAATCACGGCGCGATGAACTGCGCGATCTCTCCGGTAAGCGCGATAAATCATGTTAGCCGCGACGCACCGCGGCGCGCATCGTTTTCGTCGTCGCGTTAGCGATCGCAATGCATTTTCTCATGCTTCAAGAGAGAGAGATAGAGAAAGAGAGATCCTGATATTTTTACGAGGGCGGTTCGTTACCCGGCGGATCGTACGATAAAGGGTGATCAATGTCTTACTTTCGCCGGTCGGAATCACGCAACTGCAGCCGCGGCGGCGCGGCGCAACTGCGCTCGCGGATTCAACGGCGACGAAGCGATGCGACGCGTCTAAGCCGGACCGAGCCTTGCTATTCCTGTACCTTCTATACTAGACGGCACAGCACGGGGCAATGACACCCGGTCCCTATCCCGAGAGACTGGCTACGCCGCTGCCGCTTGCAGGTGCGTCGTTGCGTCTTGCATGCGCGCGGAGCGGGCATCGCTAATTTAATCAATCCCCCAAACGAAGGCGCGAGGAGAGCGTCGGGTTTTTTTTCGCGTCTGAGCGCAAGCCTTCTGTGCCTCATTCCGACAAATTTTCAAATATTCACGTTTCATCATGCGATTTTTCTGATGACAGGGTTTTAGTATAATTAATACACGGAGAAAATTTTATATTAAAAATTACTAGGTATGGCAGTAGCCGCACTGAAAAAAAAATGCTGTTGCTTTAATTAAAGTCTACGTCACGGGTTGCCACAAACATAAATAGTTCATTCAATTGTATTATGATTGGACCAAATATTTACATTATTAAAAGAATAATCTAGATATTTGGTCCAATCATAATACAATTGAATGAACTATTTATGTTTGTGGCAGCCCGTGACGTAGACTTTAATTGAAGCAACAGCATTTTTTTTCTGTGCGTGGACTATTGCTGGAATTATAAAAATTTTTACTATGTTTTTCACTAATGAGTTTAATAATTACTAATATAACATAGTATATAAAAATTTTTATAATTCCAGCAATGGTCCACGGCTACTGCCATACATAGTAATTTTTAAAATATAAAATTTTCTTCGTGTATATATAAATAAAATATTATCAAGTAGTACTTGTCGCTGCCGTAAAATGAAATCTTTTACAAGTTATTCTATAACGTTTTTCTTTAAATATTTAAGAAGATACACTTCGTGCCAGTTGCGTGAGACAATTGTGTAGCAGTTTTCAGTCTTCGTACGAATGGAACAACGATTCCGTCATCAATTTTGCGCTTTATCTTCGCGTTTGCTCGTGTTTATCGCCACGGATTCGGGTTGTTCGCCGAGCGTAGCAGTAAACGGTTCGTCTCGGACGACTCGTTCTTCCGGTTTCTCTCTCGCAGCACGTCTTTCGCGAGTTGCGAAAATTAATTCCGCGCGGTGATATGACGGCACGTAGTTGTAGGCACTCTTCCGGCTTATACGCTAGAAGTTATTGGCCGTGACAACCTTATGCGTCTAATATACAAAAGATTCAATGCGGTACAGCCATAATTAAATCTCGTAATACTAAGATGCGTGTTAAGACATGAATTGCTATTGGGGATAGGGGGTCATTTTACACTCATTCAATAAAGATTGAACATAAATAGAGGAAAGTAGAGCCAAATATGGAATAGTAGGTATACTATTCCATATTTGGCTACTTTCCTCTAATTTTTACAATATATTTCTTAATGTGTCATATAATTATATACTAGGTAACCTGTCTGTCATCTTATAAGCATAAAAATGAGATAATTCTTAGTATTGCACGAATTAATATGCTTATTCTTTATACTGTAGACTGTATACTGTAAAACTTATATTTTATATTTAATTATATTTGTGTGTTATGTTCGATATCTTTACCGTCTACTTTACATGATAAATGCCTATTTTAAATTATGATACATTATTGAATATTTTTGTAGGAGTTTATTAGATTTTATTTTTGCAAATATTTACTACCTCTCAGTAGGAATTTTCTGCAACGAAAGAAAATGAAAAATTTTCAAAGTTACGTTTCTTTTAATATCGAGTGATTCAGTTAGATTTACGAGACGGCGTGGCTTCTCCCTGTCGTAGGTTCCTAAATACATCTGCGACGTAAGCCGAGTGGCAACTCCGACATTTTCGTCGGATCGACACAAATTTCTTTTTCTCCGTTTGCAACTCTAAAAATACGTCGGGATGAGAAAGAGAGAGAATGAGAGAACCGTCTGTCGGGGAAAACCAACGTGTCAACCTGACTTTCCTCTTCTCTGGAGACGCGCACGTGGGCGTCACTTTAGCCTTAGCACGTTTATACTTAGTTTCGTCATTTAGGTCGTGCCAAATTACCGCAGTGCCGCGGTACAAGCAGCGGTGCGACCGTTCCGCCGCGAAAAGTGCAACCGCGGCCGCAATTGCGCTGCGCGGGCCTTTGCGAGAGTGTTTTTGCGTCATTACGCGCCGTGCGCGCTGCGCAATATTCGCGGGCTGCCTGTTTCTTCTGCGAAGTGATAAACTGTCTGACTTTTTTCCCGCGCGCCGCATCTCCTCGCTTTTACGACATTTTCCTTCGAGCGATCTTAATTTGGGGCATTTGCATCTCAGCCGTTGCCTGATCGATATAATCCGTGATCGTATAAATAAAAATCTACCTCGATCACTTCACGTCGAGGCATCATTAGACAAGTAGTTATATCCGAGTGATGCATTAGCTATTAAGAGAGGTTGCATAATGCACATAATTAGTCGTGCGTTAGTTGGACGGCTTTTTTCTGCTATTGCGATCTCGCACCAATTCATCTATCTCGTCGTCGAAGTCTAATAATAACTCGGTTTATCGCTCTAATATTATCTAATGAGGAAGGATGAATAGCACTATACAGAAAAATATTCCAGTTCGCTATTACGGTCGAGAATGGTGTTGGCATCACGAAATCGCGCTCCTCCGTCTTTGCCAGTTCTTCTATTCTTCGATGATTAGCATCTATAAAATTTACTACTCATTGCATGCATTCTGCAAATTTTTTGCAATTGTATACTTTCTGCAAAAAGTGATCATATTGTTCGATTTTGGGATTTTTCAAATATTTTCGTTAATTCTTAATTAACTCTTAATTTGCATCAAGTTTGAGTAGCACAATTAATCCCGCAGAGTCATTATAACGTCACTACGTTCTTTATTACATCACTGTCATTAAATTAGAAGCTAATAACCTTTGTTTTGAAAAAATCAAGTAATAAATTACTAATCTTACTTCATCAGATTTATTGCTAAAAAAAGCATTTATAATTTCGTTTGGATCAGTACATTTATCAACGCATCTAGAATAGATAGGATCGTTATAACTTAATGCAACTAATTAAGAATCACCTGTGAGCGAAATTATATAAGGCAGAAATTGATATATTCTCTCTCTCTCTCTCTCTCTCTCTCTCTCTCTCTCTCTCTCTCTCTCTCTCTCGACTTGTACCTGTTATAACACGTACTTTGAAATTAGAATCAATTAGAAAAGAACGGGTTTATTCTCTGTCTGGTCCTTCATTACTGGAATGCAAATACGCATTCAAATGTATGCACGTTACGTCACAATGGAATATTATCGTTAATAGGGTATCGCGGTACGTCACGCTATTTGTGCATCACGGTGCATGACTCCTAGAAACGCTTTTGCATCGTCCGTTGCAAAAAGAAGCGGCGTTTTCTCACCTTCAAATCGCGGCCTTCGATTTCAATGTCAGCCGGTGCAAAATTGACTCGCGCGATAGCTATCGATATACGTGTCGGCACGATAATTTTCGATCACTTTTCTCGCTGTCTCGTTAAATATAACGACATGACGTTACGAGCCATCGCGATGTTTGAAATTGAAGGGACTGAGTGAAAAATACGATAATATTATTAAATTTGAACATAAAGCAAGTTAATAGTTTTATTACAATTTCTTGTTTTAATTCTATCAGGTCTTTCAATTTTTATTAGTTCTCTATATTACTATCCTTAATTACAATTTGTGCTTCAATAATAAATGGCACAATTGATAGTCGACGTTATGATAGTGATTACTCTTTTAGCTTGCAATAATTTTCTTAATGCTCCGAGATAAGACTAAAGCAACATTTAAACGGCTCATAATTTCTGCAACTGATAGAGCTAAATTCTATGCGTGACTTATATGAAAGAACTATTTCAGTCTATTTATAAAAGTGTTAAAGGCTAATAATGAATCATAAGTGCGCGTTTATCATTATTTATTGAGCAAAATGATAAATCATCAGATGAATCACAAGCGTATTAATATGGGTACAGATAAATCCATGCTCTTCTTTATCTGCATAAATCGATTAGGAATGAGAAAACGCATTTATTCAGTTCCTAATTTCAGTAACATTATTTAACGCCACTGTTAGTAAAGCTTGTCTCCGGAGATTTCGAGGACTTAATTCCCAGTTAGGTAATCCCAAGCGCGTTATGCAAGCGAGCACTTGAATCGACCCCCGACGTAATTCGTCTAAACCTCTTGATGTTGATAGCGCCGCTGCACCGCAACTGCGGAAAGTTACTCAACGGTGAGATATTTGTCGCACAGGTTTATTTCATCATGTTTAATGCACGACGGGCCGCTGTTGCGGAATACGCGCTCCATTTTCTTCCTGGTCCGCTTTGTGTAATTTCGCGGTATACTCGTTTCTCGCAAGCTCGTTTTCACATTGCTGTCAAACACGGGATCTTTATCGAACATTATATTGCTGTGCAAAATTCGCAACTGTCGCAAAATTTAATATCGTACTGAATGAAGAATTAACTTAATATAATGCATACATTTGTGTTTCATATGTGTTGTTTAACTTATTTACATGCATCTTTTACATGCTCGTAAGTTTATTGTTGCATTCTTTGCGATATTCATATTCTTATAAAATAACCAGATATATGGCATTGAATTTTGTCATTAATTTCATTTTGTATTTATTATGTGAGCAAATCTTGAAATTTTTTGTCAAGATTAAAAAATTTAACAAAATGTAGAATAGCGTTGAAGATCCCCAACGTTGAGGAGATATAGCCATGAAAATAAAAGCGATGCAAGTGTTTTCGAGAATAGTGAACTCGACGAGGTCGTCTTAAAGCGTGCCACTGTGTCAGTAACAGTACTCCTCGTAAAAGCCGCTCGGGGGGTTACGATTCGCGCGACCCCGCGTGCGATACCTTTTAATATAAGGAGCATTTCATTTCCTAAAGTGCTTCTACGAGCATAAATAATAAAACAGGCGGACCGTAAAGATAGGAACGCATTTTGTAACGACATAAAAAGCGCCCGATATAGCAGTCGGCGTGTAACTTTTATGCCTTTTAGATCCTCGCAATTTTTTAGTAGAGTAAAACTGTATTAAAAATAACAAACCTGATGCGGTCATGGGTTATTCACATTTAATTGCTGAGTAAATTATTGAAACGTCTGTGTTAGCTCGGCATGTCGGGAGGTTACGATTCGCGTTTCGAAATTTCGGCGTAATTGTGTCGATGAGATCGACTTGTACGATAGCGAATTCTCCGCCCGCGGTCTGAAACGTGTCAATTATCCCACAGTCGCGTTTTCTCGTACACCGACATTTCCCTCGTTCCGATAAAACTCGCTTTGACCGACGATTTTTTCGCCTAGCCATGACGCCGGGACTCTCTCCCTTCGGCTTCCCCAATATCCGATAGTAGCGAACACTCGCCATTCGTGAACGGTTGCTGTGTTCAGTGACGAAACCGGGAGATACGGTATTAGACAGGAATCCGCACTGCTGTTTCGAGACTCGCGTCTTTCGAGTGAAAGGCCGGCGAAACGCGCGACTCGAGATCGACAAAGTTGCCCAATGCGTGCCATGCCGATACTGAAATCGAAATTCAAGAAATTCACGTGAGAAACTTGCGATTTGATCAACGCGAGAGTTACGATATAGTTCAATCATTGTTTGGATAAACCAGTTTAAAACTAGTCTTAATCAATCTTAATCATTCTACGGTCTTAATTGCATAATGCTAGACAAATCCGCTGGATTCAGAAATCGTTGCTTGTTCTCAATGGGATTTAATTAGTATCTACACGGAAAGAACAGTTTTGCTGAAGTATCTAAAAATTTAGCCAGATACAGATTTGAAAATAATTATGTTGGACCATCCAAAATAATTATGTAGGACGCTCAAGCATAAAGATAATGCTGCAAAAAGTTTTGACATTCTAGTAAACAATCTTGAGCGTCTTACATAATTATTTTGGACGGCCCAACATAATTATTTTCTGATCTGTATCTGACTAAATTTTTAGATACTTTAGCAAAACCGTTTTTTCCGTGTAGCAAAAGGAAATAAATGTTAAATTAAATTAAAAAAATGTGAAACAATCAAATATGTCGCTCACGTACTGAATATATTTACGTATTAATTTAATTATTATATTTACATAAAAACATTGAGACATAGTTATTGCGATTAATAAATTTTGTTTATATGCATTACAGAAATAGATTTCTCAGATAAAGAGTTACATGAATTAATGAGATTCACGTATGCTCTATTTAAAAATCTGTCTCTGCTATATTGCCTTCTTAGACATTGAAAAATTGTTTCATTTTCTTGATAATATTATTAAAGAATTTTATATTTATCAGTTCTCAAAGCTTATGTTGAAAATGGATTTTGTTGGTATTGAATATAATATAACATTGTCGTTATTTTATTAGGACTATTTTTTAATACATTAAGAATTAAGAAACGATTAAGAATTAAAAAATTTACAATGTCCATGTCTACAAGAGTGGGCTCGGAGCTAACGGCCTTGTTGTAGAAAATTGAATTCGACCTGATTCGTTGACCCGTTCGACCCGTCATGACACTGTTAACCGGTCGCATTAAGTACCGCGGAATCAAAGTTTAACGATCCCATTGTTACACTCGGCCACGCGGCCGGCCGTGTCCGGCATGCGACGTGCTGATATGTGAGCGTTGTCTTGTCATATTCGTCACGTCATTAGCATTAAAAATATGAAGTACAGTGCCAAGTACCGTTTCTAACGATTTCCTATCGCGGGCGCGGCTAAATCGTAATGCTTTTATCGGCTCCATAACGCTGTCGGATCTTGTCTGAAACGATCATCGCGTGCCTCACAACGTAATGGCCACAAGTAGATCTTACTGATTACAATACTTAACGTCAGACTAATGCGCTTAGCGTCAATCGTTGATTGAATTTTTTTTGTGATCTAGCTTGATATTTGTTTATAGTTCTTTGTTACTCATTAGCTAACACATTTTTTAAATTAAAGCTGTAAATATAATCGATGTCCAGAACTATAAAAATTTATTTAATTTTCTATATAATATATACGTATGCAAAGACGTCTAACTACCTTCATTCACATATGCAATATATTCAACGATTTACTGCTTCCAGTTAGTGAAAGCAATTGTATAAAAAGAAATCAAAATCTCGCAAGTTCGATCGAATAATCTCATCGCCGTTGGGCGACACGCTACTACTTTGTTGATGGCAAGAATTTGATTTGCATATTATATTTCGTGCCGAAACTTAGTTGCCTGTCTCGTAAAACAAATCTGATCGCCAGCACGACCATTTTTGGCGACCGAAATATCATCGGGAGCAGTCGCACGCGCGATTTCCTTTCAGGGTTAACCTAATTTGACGTGTACTTAATTACGAATTTCTGTCTCGTTGGAGAACCCGGTTATCGTTGACACGAGCTTTCCTTTCGGCGCGACGGCCCGCTTAACAAACGCCCACGTGCTTTAAGCACGCGATTGCTCACAGGTCGAATGAGGACCGGTATTAATTACAACATAACGGGCCGTGACGTTTTATTGATAGTGCATGTTCGCCGTAGTCTCAAACGCGATCGATATTGTGCACAGATTATCGTTGAAACATATTTTTAATATCTACATGAACACGCTGATACGCATACGTGAATATTGCTTAAACAACAACGCATATCATTATCATTTTTTGATTATTCTTTAGATTGCGATGTCGGAATAATTGTTGGAAATGTGAGAATTGCAGTTGGGACAAGAAGAAATAAATTGCGAATGATTATATGAGGTCTAACAATTGTAAGTGAGGTCTTATATTGCATATATTTTATTTTAATGCCTTATTATATTTAATATCTTAATCCACAATTATATCGTAATGCTTATTTCCTAATCTTACTATTACATACATTTCTACTTATATACTTTGACGCTCATAAAATTTGAGGATGATATAATAGTTAGACACTTCATATTCGCTCAACCCATGAGTTAGCACCGTATAAACTGTTAGTTCCGCTAACTTCGCTATGGCGAGTTAACTAACGTGGATCTAACGAGAGCCTTGGTATCCGGGACGGGATTTTCTTCGCCAATCGATCTTCCAGCTTCCTGGAAACTTTCCTCCATTCATCTAAAAGGGAGATCCTGGTGTCACATTACTCGTAATTCGCGTCGCTAACGAACCGAACGATCCGGCTATGGCGCACTTTACGCATATGTAACGTTTCTAACGGTATATCGTAACTTGCATACGCCTTCGCTGGAGCTACTGACTCGATTGTTTCCGTACCGACTTACATTTCCTTCTACGATCCCTTAGACTAACGACAACATAGTGCGAAGCATATAGCACAACGTATTGGACTGTACTTTCGGTGTATTTAAAGTTAAGTGTGATTTTTCTGGTATTCCAAAATTAAGATCTCATAAAATATCTGGATTTATAAAACAAATAAGCTACAAACGGACGCAATCTATGGTGTACATTGGTTTGACGAAATGTTCGCTAACATTGTTACTTAATTACAAAATAAAACTAAAAAAATAGGTCGCTTAGAAATCTTATTAAAAATGCTTGTTTTAAATTTGCAAAAGAAATTTGCATGTTTGGTGAACGACTCAAAATAAGATTGCATTTATTTGCGTCGCAAAGTAGAAATACGATTTAAATGATTACATTTTTATATCGTGGAATTGTGTGTAGGGTGAATGACTGGTGAGGAAAGTATAGGTCCGGGACTACGACGACGAGTAAACAACTCATTAGCATTCCTTTTCGTGCTCGGCCGTGAAATCGAAATTACTTGGCCGGGAGTCAAAGAAAGTAGTAGCGGAGGCGTCGCGCGGAATTGGCAACTGACGTTATTTTCACCCCGCATTTTTATTTCGACTTCGGGCCATTTGCTATTCATTGGGCAAAACGCGAAAGAAATACGTAGCTCTCTCTGACTTTCGATTTTCTTGTTTCTCCGAAATCGTGACTGGCGCATGTTCGTTCTCGAATGGTGGATATATCTCGAAATACTGCAATGCGTGACGTCGTCATGTGAATATTTGCATTTATAATTTTGTTAAACTACAAGCGCAATAATTTTTCTCATCACACTATCTAGCAAATACTTTGAAAATTAATATAAAATAACGGATTCTTTCATTTTAAAAACCATTTTACAAATTGTCTTGTCATGTTTAGGTTTTCGATTCTTTTTGCTTTGACAATTTCAGACAATTTTATTTAGAAAATAATTTAGAGCAAAAAATTTAGATTAAGTATATTTTAATTAGGATTTTTACATTGACATTAATATATTTTTCATGTAAAGAATATTAATTTATAAAAGAATTATATTTTGTCCACGTTATTCGTTTTCTCTGCTCGCTTAAAGCGCAAGGACGTCGCGAATAAACTGGATTGAGCGGTCAACGATCATGTAACAAAGTGTCTCCTCGATATCGCGGGTGACACGACGCGGTTTCACTACGAATCGGACGAGCGAAATCATGCTACACCGGTCGGTGCGGTTGCATATTATACATGTCATTGCCCGGGGCAACCACGAGCTCTCTCGAGAGGCTCGGCCAGTCATTCTCGACAAGTGTGCATCACGACATTGGTCTACCTTACATCCACCTACGTGCCGTACGTCCACCGACATATACCTTATTCACCTTAACCTGCGCCCGCCGCTTTCGGGATCTCCCACAACGACCTGCCAGTTAATCGAAATTGTCTGTGCCGGTGAAAGGTGTCGGTGAAAAGTTTACGCGAAATTCAATCGATCTTTAATCTTTTCGTATTTTTTTCTTTTAAAATAAAATATTGCTATGAAATTGAGGGTTAGAATTTCTTGTGTAGTTTTTGAATAATTTTAGAATTACTCGGAAAGCGAATAGAAAGTTATATTTCTCACAAGTTTCCTTGAAACAAATATTTTTCAAATAGAACTTATTTTATTTTGGAAACTTATAACGAGTTCTTACATAAAACATGATTATCATTTTATAGAAATAATTATTAATAGAGGTTATTCATTACAAATAATACATTTTCAATAATAAATAAAAATATTATATCTTTATTACTGTTATATATATAGATATTGTATATAAAACTTTTTCTCATAGCATGTTAGTGTTAAATATAGATATCTGTCGCCATTTTACATTGATATTAAGAGCGACTCTCGTATCAAATAAATGAAATTTAAAATCAGATATTATCAGTCACGTTACAGACTGAATGGAGACAAGGACGCCGATCTTTTATATCGTTCGGCAAAAATCTTAGGTTCTTTCGCATATAAATCCAAAAAAGCAAAACTTAACGTTCGCTTCGTATAATTTACAATAATTCCATTGCGCCGCTCGCAATCTGACATTGATCTTCCCGATCGCACTATGCGATTGGACAAAATGTAATGCTTCGGCATAATATAAATCGGATCGGTCGACGGACAGTCGCTTTTTCGATTAGCATGTAAAATCGACGCACAAAAGAGATTGATATTGAATCGTAATGTAGAAGGAATATCGACGGTTATTACTCTGTTCGAGTCGAACCGGTTAAGTGGCATCGGCTAAAACATTTTATCTGTCCTTATAATGGCACAATTCACACCGACACCAACTTACAATCCCGTCGCTACCTACTACCCGCTCGGCAGAGAGGATTTTTTCCCATCCTTCGCCCTTTTTTCCTTTCCCTCTTTTTTCCCAGAGCCGCGCAGCACGTAAGACATTCTCACCTCCGCGCGCCAGCAGCTCGTTAGCGATTTGCGACAACAATGGCCGACAGGAGGCTGGATAATTATTCCGTACACATGCACATGTCTCTCTCTCTCTTTCTCTATCTATCTATCTCTCGCTCTCGTCCCTCGTTTCTTTTCCTCTCCGATCCTTGAGCGTTCCTCTCCAACACCGAGCGTGTAATCCTCCGTTCTGCGCCGGCGAAACAAGTTGTTCGATCCCACGTCTTCGACCTCCAACGCGCGTCTCTTGGATATTTCTTTCTCCAAGCAGCCCGGGTAATCGAGTAGGCTGTTTGTATGCACCCGTATGCACAGCTGCATTGTTGTTGCAAAACAACACGTGGCATACCGGTAATCGACACGTAACAGGCTCGTGCAAACATATACACACACACACACACACACACACACACAAACATGTACTCGAGAATAGAGTTGGACCGACGAGAGCGGAGGACGGGTTAATCTTGCATAACGTAATAGCGAGGCAACGAGAGGACCTTACTTAGCCGTTTCTTATGGTTTGATTATTGACCAGCAATAACGAACCGTACAAATGCTGCGCAATAGTAATAATAATGCTAGATAAATTTACGTAGCAATTGTGTCGCTTTTTTTATATCGATGCATTAATCCGCTAATGAAATAATTTATTATTAGATATTTTCGAGTTATCTAAAACTGTGGTAGCATAAGAAATATTTCTTATCATATGTATTATTTATTCTTTTATATGTATTATGTATCTTCAAATAATACTATTATTTATCTTTAAATAATACATATGAAATTTACAAGATAATGCCGAGTATAATAATAATTTGTGTTTTATTAGAAAATATCTTATACAAGCTGCTTGTAGAATCCTTTTTTATTTATTTCACTTGTCTTTGCGATAATTATTTTGTTTCATCTAAACAAGATTTCCGCGTGTATTGCAAAGATGAATGTTTCTCCGTGGCGCAACGCCATTTGTTTGCCTCGACCTTTCGCTATGCGTCTGTAGCTGTTATTAAGGACTTAATGTTTTCCCGTACTCGGTTTAACGTTAAACGGGTAAATCATTTTTCCGTTTACACGGTGTTGGAATTCATAACCGCCACGTTTGGTTAAGGTGCGCAGCTACGCTTTTCCCGGACAGAGGGTTAATGACCACTTAATTGCAGAACTCGCAATGCGGTCGCCTGGTTAATTGTAGGTCGTACAGAAACCGGAGTGATAAGCGCTTGACCGTGAGAAGAGGTAAAACGCATGGAAAATACGAGTGCACGAAATGCGGTTACATATTATAATTGCAATATCTTTTCTTACAAAATTTGTAAAATACGAAAGAAGTAGCATGATTTTAATAATATTAATTAGTATAGTACTGAACAAATAGCAAATGCTATATTACATTAAAAAATTGTAGTTTTTGTTGTTTTGTCATGTCTTGTTATTTTATTAAATATATCGTGTGGACACGTTTTTCTATTTAAAATTAATATAATATTTTTTTTTCACTACCAATAGAAATTATATTTGTTACAAAAAATGATTTATAATAATAGTTATATTTTTTAATCAGTCTTACTGTTTTACATTTATAAGTGGTTGATGAAAGTTTCCCGGGGGTATACTTGAAGTTTATTACGCGTCGAGTGTGCAAGTTATCGCTAAAGAGCAACTCTTTCTCCGAGGCCATAATTAAACGCTACCGAAATCGAGAATTAGACGTCGTTATGTTCAGTGAGCCGTCATTTAGCGAGATTCGATAATCAGCGATAAGTTTCTTTCCGATGTATAATTCTAGTCTTAGTTAATTGTAGCCGCTAACCGTTAATTAGGCACGCCTTAACTATTTACACCAGCATGCGATTAGGAGACACTGTCATTATATCAGTTTCTTACTCGCTTAGTTTATCAATATGTTGCATTTTACGCGTGCATTTCCACACGCATAATCAAAGCCATTTCGCGTCTTCATAGTAATTGCACGACGATCTATCGACTATCTATCTTACCAATCTATCTTACCAATCGGTAATTTCTAGCTGGGACTGTGCATGCATATCTTTTTTATAAACATGTAAAAAATTATAAAATATGTAGATGTTACTTGCTTTAAGCTCGTACATTTTTCTAAAGAAAATCCGAAACTATTCTATCGCGTATTAACATAGAAATTATATGTAGAATTATATGTAGAAATTATATGTAGAATTAAACATCATGCCTATCTGCCCTTTATATGTAACCAGATAAAATACTTTCCCTACATTGCGCGCTGGAATAATTCGATTCTATCGGGACTTCCTGAATCGTAATTGACACGGAGTTCAGGGCGTGTCGGTCGGGTATCCTTTAACCGCGACGAGATATCTAGGTGTGCTCTTTCGCCGAGGAATTCGCCGGGCATCGGTAATTTCTTGAGGTTTTCCGCGGTCGTTACGCGGTCGCGAAGTTAATTGAGTAGAAAGCGATTCAACGTGGAAATGTGCCGGCTCCTCTGCCGGGCGTATTAAATGTCTCGGCGTTATATTATCATTAGAGAGAAGGGGGAGAGGAAGAGAAAATGTCTATTATTATTTTGAGGCAAAGCTATATCGAAATAAGTATAACTGAACAAATCATAGAGAAAAAATGCAATTACAGAATCAATTAGGTTAATTGTACTTAGAAGTAATTGTGCCACCGCATTATTTTTCAATGCTACAAATAACAGCAATTGAAAAAAAAATGTTAAACGATGGCAGCTTACTTAGAGATTCTTTTAAAATTAAAAAAAGTTTAATTATAATTGATTTTATTATTAAAATATTAATATATACAAATAAATAAGGCTAAAGATTGGCTCGTTTAATGCAAAGCAAATTGAACAAGGAACGGCCAAATGACGAGCAAAAATAATTGTTAAAAAATTAGAAATAAAAAGTTGTTTAATTAAATCTAAATTACATGATAACAACGACGAACGTTTCGACTTTACTAAGTCTTCTTCAGCGTAGTAACAAAGAAATAATACAATAAAAATAAATTAATAAATATCAAGTCAAAGAATTTAAATATAAATAGATTAAACTCAATAATTGACATATCGTCATTAAATTGTAATTGCGTCCAAATTAAATATATTAATATAAAATTTATTTTATGTTGAAATTTTCTGATTATTAAAATAATTCAAAATACAAAGAAGTAAGAAGGAATAAAATAATACTACAAAATGTACTCATAAATATTCTTTTTAAAAAGAATAAACGATTAGAGTTACAACACAAAGGTAAAGCATATGGTTGGCGATTCGTTCTATTTAACAGCGAGACATATAATTTTGTTTTCAAACGAAGAGGAAGAAGAGGGTGGAGATGATGCATTTCCGATGCAGTCGATATTGCCGTTGTGGAATCAGTTCCGCTCGATGAATCGTACCTGCGAATTTCCAGTATAGTAGTATGGAAGAGAAACGTTAGAATTATATCCGCCAAACTATACAGGCCGAGGCGAGACGAGACACATTCATCCTGTCACTCACGTTCGTGTTTGTCCTGTCCTTCCGATAGCATTTTTTTCCCGGCGTGGCGCACGTCGTTATCGTGAAAGTGCGTGCGATCGTGCAGCGATAATCGCGCGATGCTTTGTCACAGATTGGTAGAAAACGCGCCGATAATGCCCGACTCCCGTCGGATGAAAACGGGGAAAATTCTACGTCATGCTGCGTGCCCCGTCTGTGACAAGGCAATTGCTCCGAGAAATTGACGGTATCAACAGAAATTTTCTCATGCAAGAATGAGAGTATGGTAATGTCGAGAGAGAAGCTTTTCCCATTTTAAGATAATATCTCTAAAAATTAATCGCAACGTACAATTTAACTTGCACATATAAATGAATTAAAGATAAAAACAAAATAGAGAAAAAATAATATCTCAGCATTATAGATGTTATCTAAAAAAAAGAAGGCTAGGTATAGTTATAATTTTTCTATGATTTTGAAGTAGGACGAATATCAATCTATAACCAATCATGCGCGATTTCCTCATTTCTATTTTTAGACCACAGGATGATATTGGTCGTTCTACTTTTGGGCGAGTCAGAGAAATTGATGTACAGGTTTATTTTCTTAGATACATTCCACACGAACTTTTTCTCTATCGGCGATCTCGCGCGAAAGCTATGTATGCAATGTCGCCGACTCGCGTGGACGAGTGATTTAGAACCGAGAGTGAGAAAAGAGGACCTGAATGGCTCGCGTTAATACGAGCGTCGCGGCCACATTTTTGCTGATCGATTCCGATACATGCGCGACGCGAAAAACGCTCGTTATCGAGTCGCGTGTACCGCAATTAAAGATATATCGAACGACGAAAAAGGGGCAGGATGTTCCTTCGAATCTCTAATCCTCCTTCCTCCTCATCCTCGATCGACCGATTGCATTGCGTGATAACGTTTCACGGTCGAAGTGGGGACAGGTTTCCAGTACACACGGGGGTTCGATTCGCGGGCACCGGATGTGGGATATACAGGCGACGAGACGCGTGGGATTCCTCTGCGGTGCGTAGCACGCGAATATGCACCGCCGTTCCGACCTGGCAATGCCGGAGTAGTGAAGGAACTTTCTCAGGAACTCTGAACGAGAAATAAAGTTTTCGTAAAGCTATCGGGACGGGAAAATTTTTAAATTATTTTCTTTCCGGTATTAGAAGTATACACCAAAAAAATTGTATTCTACTCTAAAATAAGCGCCAAGAGGATCTTCTTAATTTAAGAGAAGAATCTATTAAACAGTATATCCTCTAAAGAGATATTCTTAACATGTAAGAATATTCTTACATGTTAAGATTCTCCTCTTAAACTAAGAGGAGATATTCTTAAATGTTGAGATTCTCCTCTTAAACTAAGAAGATCCTCTTGGCGCTTATTTTAGAGGAGAATACAATTTTTTCGGTGTATAGAAAACTGTTCGATAATCGAACGGGATCGAAAGGAACGTTCGTCACATTCTTTTAAAAATTTATGGATGATAAAAATTTTTATCGCCCGTAAAATTTTTTCACGCTAATTTTACTTTTGTTTTATAATTGAAATTGAATATACTTTCACGTGTGTTTTATATTTGCTGGAAAATTAACACATTATGTATTTTATACTTTTCATTATGTATTTTACTCCATTATGTATTTTATACTTTCGTTTAGCTATTCAGAGATTTTTATCTTATAATAATAAATATTAAAATATAAAGATAAAGTGATCGTTTGCTTCGCCAGTAATAATCAAATCAAGTGTTTGTGTTAAACGACCGAACTGGCCAAATTTATTATCAATCCCTACGACGTTTCGACCGTAGGTTTTGGTCCTCTTTAAGTAGATATAAACTGTAATAAGGATGGATACACAAAAATGCGATACATAAATGTTGTGTTCAAATTATACATTAAATAACAGTTAAAATATAGTTTCTATTTTTGAATTTTCATAGTTCTTGTGCTTTAGTTTTCATTTATTTTGTCTGAAGTATTATAATTATGAAAACTAAACTAGTTTCTAATTAATGAAAATTAGGCATGAGCAGACATTTGTTATTTTTTATCTGTTTATTAGTTTATTCATTAGTTTGTTAAAGTTCGAAAAGTCAAAGAATGGCAAAGAATTTTTTAATTTTATTTGCGTGACGATTGTAATATTTCCGGAACAAGCCCTCGGGAGGGATTCGAGGAAAGATATATTTCCGATGAAATCCTGTAGCCATCGTTGAGCGGTGCTTTTCGCATTCCAAGCGTAGGAATCGAATGCCGGCGGCAAGTTAATGCGGGCAACGGGATTTTCTTATTGGGCAGGCATCGCTCGCGACACGCTCTGTTTGGCTAACGAGGCGGCGAACGTGGCAGCGGACCTTTAATTGCTTTAATAAAGTATAGCTCGGTGCCTTGTTGACCGCCGTTTTGCCATGCTCGCGATACCGCCTTCGAAAGGTCGGAGAGATCGTCGTGAACGCGCTCTCTCGGCACCTACGCCACCTCTGTAACGCGGGGGCACGTTTACATCGGCCTTATATTAGAGATTAGAAATGTTAGTAGGCCCCATCGCGATCTAGGTCACGTTGTTTCGAGCTTAAGGACTGGCAAGGACCCTGATCCGCGAAGCGTGTCAAGGACGACCAGAAGGAAGCGGTCCGCCCAAGAGCGAGCGACCTGTTGTCCAATTATTGTCAATTGTGAGACAAGTGCCTCCGATTGCGTAACGTCGCGATAGTCACATTTGTTGAACCGCGCGAGAAAGAAAGAGAGAAGAAGGAGAGATCATGAATTATCCTTAATGGATCGTTGGGGAGAAATACGGTACGATATCGGGCGGGCAACTTCTTGCCAGGCGTGAAAAAAATCGCATGAGAGCCGTGACAGACCCGAATCGTCGAAACCTGTATTCTAATTAGCGTGATAAATCGTGATGCGAATGAAATTTCCGTATCGAAATCTTGAAATTGGTAATACGAGGTGTCCCTTTAACTACGCAAATTTATTAGCTAATTTGCATGCTCGTGTTGAACATGAGATTGAAGGCCGCGGACGAGAAACGGATTGTATAAAATATACTTCCACTTTAATATAATCTACACTACGTCTCGAATGAGTAATATCTTAATTACTGTACTGAAACTATGAAAGAGTAGCTGCTCCCATGGGCGCCCATGAGGGGGGGCAAGGGCATATGCCCCTGGATTTTAATTTTTTCAATTTAGAATGATTTTATGATTGACAATCAGATTTTAACCTAACCAATTTTTGTTTGAAATTTATACACTTAAAAATAAAAATCTGCATAAATATTTCTTTAAAGAATATTATTTGAAAATATTAAATAACGTTCGCGTTTGGCAGAGCCTTACAAAAATGGTACCCCTAAGTGTATTTACATTTCTGCCCCCCATTGAAAAAAATTGTAAGAGCGCCCATGGTCCTGCAATTGCTCCTGCAATTTCATCCGGTGACTGTAGGATATCCTGTTCACTTCGGAAATTTATTTATGAAAAGATTACAAGATAAAATATTGTCAGCTTACTATACCGCATAGTATATTGCCTCCATAGGAAATTATTTCATAACGATACTTGCCGATGCGTTTTGGTGACCGGCGATATGCTATAGCAGGGCGGTTTATGGTTCGCTAAGCTCGTGCTGGCGGTACGTGACAATCAACACGCCGGAAGTTAATTGTGAACGTACGACGAACGACAGGAAGTCGTACGAACCGGATGGAAAGCAGTTAAACAGAGCGTAAGCACTTGTTCAGTGAGATTGATTCGGTCGGCAAAAAAGTGGAATCTCACCGGTGATCCGCAACACATCTCGCGAGCGCGTTATCGATATACCAAGCATTAGGCGACTTTCGATTAGCCTTGCGCTTTTAAGCAAACATTTTCTCGATAAGCAGTAGCTATGTGATCACGGCCGACGAGATAACTAGACCGTGAATCCGGTGTTTGACATTCTTATACATGAAATAGCGTGGAAAGTGTCGCTGTTTTTATCTATTCGCGGTTTTCGCGACGTATAATCTGAATCGAGAAGATGCACGTCTTATCCTTTCACAGCGATCTTTTTATATATCAAATATTTTTATTTAAATGAAGAGTTTTATCTACGAATGAGAGATATATCTATACTTTATGAGACTCATTGAGGCTCATTTTGAGGTCACATTTTTATATCTAAGATGTAAAAATGGCTTTATATTTGAAATAATGTTACAATTATATTCAGATAAAATACCACAAATATCTTGTCCATGAATTTTCTAATCAATTTTAAATTGATTTTTTCTTTGTTTGGAAATATCAAAGCAGATTATCGTTAATTATCAATTTTCTATGTACGTTTATAATTAATTATCAAATTATAAATTTGTTAAAATAAAGTTTAACTAGAATTAAATAAAAGATAAAGTTTTTTATTTGTTTGATTGGTAAAAACTTATCAAGTTTCGGAAAAGCATTTTATTTTAAATTTCTTAAAAATGATAGATTTTTCTTGAGATTTGTATTAAGAAAAAATTGAATTAAAATTTATCAAAGAATTGATAATAGAAAAAAATAACACGGCTGCAGTTTTTAAATATCTTGTTTATAAATTCACACATGTAACTTTTTTATTAAATCTTCAATTATTTATTTTTATTAAAGGTGATCGATAAATTTAACACGAAATTTTGTGCGTACCAACAATTTTATCGAGAATGTTCGCCTTAACAAATTACCCTTCTTCAATTGTGCCGTGTCCATTTATTCCGCGTACAATAAAATTCTGGTTTGCTCGTTTTCTGGCTCCGGCATATGTTTAGGCATTGAGCGTTTTTGTCGGATGCTCGACGTTCTTTCGTTTAGCTTGTACAAGGAAGCGCCGTAATTTTCCCGGAGGAAAGAGGCGCGGAACGCCTCGCTCGCGGAACAGCCTGCCTTTATTTCTCCATAAAGCCGAGTGAATTCTCGTTCTTGCCCCGGTCCTCTCTCGGAGAAAAGAGAGATGATCGCCTCGTTTCGAGGTTGCCACGCAATGGGAGATCGCTCGGACGGACGAGAACGGACGACGTATTACTTCTTCGCGAGAGCGCGGCCTTTTTGCCAGTTCGGCCACGCCGCTCCATCGTGTAAACGCGATACGATAGCCATTATTTACGCGGCATTATCTACCACGGGGATATAACGAGTGCCAAATTATTGCGCGTTGATTGCCGTGAATAAGCGTTTTGCGTCTCTGACCGCGCGGGCTTGGGAACGTTTAAAATCTTGAATTGCCGAAGACGTAGATTTATTTAAGTCGCCGTTATATTTCAGTCGTAACTTCACATGATTATACATCGTGTTTCATTGGGTTAATCGCATCAAATGTGAATTTGATTGCTTGCGTTATGTAAATATACATGGTAATGCGAATGGTAATTTTCGGCTTGAAGCTGGAGGTAATTTTCGATTTCTCGACGAAAATATTTTTAAGCAATGATATATAAAAAAATTACATGATTTAAAGAGTTAATAAATAACTCTGATTAAAATTATTCTGAATCTCTCTTTAGTAATGTATAAGTTTGAAACTTATACATTATTAATTTCCATTTCTGCAAGTACATAAATGCCCCTATATTCTGGCATTAAATTATCATTCGCACATATTTGCACGATCGCCACAAAATTTAATCAGTGCAATTACATTAAGACGCTCACGCGTTGAAAGAGGGTTAAAAATTTATTGTACTTTTATTTAAATAAATCTCTCTTAATGAAACCATTGATACACCGCGTGCTTGCTTGTATGTTTGCAGTTGAATTAGGAAAAAAGCACTCGAGAAATGCACGGGAGATTTAGCGACGCACTCTTACGCCAGACGATTCTCTTATTTTTGTAATACCACAGTGCACTAGAAAAGGGAAAAGAGCAAAAAGAATATGTTGAGAAAGGCAACGACAGTATCTGGGTATGTATTATGAATTTATTCGGAAACGATTCCGTTCGGAATGATAGTCCCTTGTTCTATGCTTGTCTTTGTCGTTTCCTTATCCTTTATTTTTTGGAATCATTCCGAACGGAATGGTTTTCGAATTGATTCATAATACGTGCCCTGTACACGTATATTATGAATTTATTTGGAAACGATTCCGTTCGGAATGATAGTCATTCATCTTATACTTATCTTTGTCATTTCTTTGTAGTTTCCTTATCTTTGTCCTTTGTTTTTCGAACGGAGTCGTTTCCGAATAGATTTATAATACGTGCCCTGGTTGGTTCTACACTGAGAAAAAAAATTTGTTAACTTGACTAAATTTTTCAACTAAATAAAATTTCTTCAGTTCAAGTATTTATTTATTTAAGTTAAATTTATAAATATTTGAAAAGTAAAGTTCAAGTATATATATATATATATATATATATATTATATGTGTTTAAGTTAAATAAATAAATACTTGAACTGAAGAAATTTTATTTAGTTGAAAAATTTAGTCAAGTTAACAAATTTTTTTTCTCATATATTTGACGAATACCTGATGCTTTAAGATTCTTTAGAGATAGGTTTTCATTCACGTGGCTATCGTTTCCACGTGAACGGCCGCTCACATCACCCTGGCTCTCTCTCTCTCTCTCTTTCATTCTGTTTCTATCAGTATTCGGAGCCTTCTTCCGAACAGTAATAACAGACTTGGTGAAGGAATCACTGGATTAAACGCATCTCTCGAAAGCTTGATTAGCTCCCCAGTTCCCCTCCGATAGAACATTATTTTGTGGACGCGATGTGACGGCGGCGACTATTTCTTATTCTCGATCTTTGACCCGCGTTTCCTGCGATAGAAAAAGGAACCTTTATAACGCCGACAAATCGGTCTTTGCCTCGTGAAATCGAGGCCGTGTCATAATAACGCACCGGCATGTCGGATTTGTTTCTTTTTCTCCATCTCCGGCCTCCAATGTTACTTCCATCTAAGAAAATTATTATACAGAATATCTACACCTGTGTTATCACCAATTTTTTTATTTAGAAAATTTTTTGGTCAATTTGAGAAGTCAACCTTTTTTTTGAAAAATTTAATTATGCAATCATATTTTTACACAACTTGCTAATTCTCAAAGCAAATTCTCAAATATCTTGATCATTATATCTCAAATTAGGTTAGTTTTGTAATACAACTTTAAATCTTACAACTTTTTCTTTAAATTTGTAAAACTTTGGTTTATTCAATTTTGAAGCTTAATCTCTTATAATACTTTTTTACTAAGGAAAATCAATTTGTTATCTTGAAAACAATAAAAAGTAAAAATGAGATAATAATTATCTAACGTGAATGATTTTTTGTTTTAGGCTACAAGGAAGATTTCCAAATGTGGATATCTGTTCGTCGCGCCTGGATGGGATTTTTCAAACCCGCTGAACCGGACAAAGGTATGTTTCGCTTTGATCGATTCGCCAGAAACGTTTGACATATCCCTTTTGATCGGACGTCATTGACGTCGATCGAATTACACTGCAGAAACGAAGGAAAGATATTCTTAGTCGCCGATCGGAAGTGCGCGCCTTCGATCGACTCATCGATCACTTCCGTTTCGATGCTCGGGGCTACGTGACGCGTTATCAGCCGATCGAGTCTATCGATCGCGGGAAATCACGCCGTGAGATGTGGATCGGACCGTCGCGCAATTTGCTCATTATCGAGAAAGTGAGGATAAGCGGGCGCCGTTTCTCGTATCCTCCGCGCCGCTGAAAGGCCCGCGATACGTTTTTCCACGGTCTCGTGCGAGGCGATTCGCGCGCGGTTCACTTCGCGAAAACGTGACTTCGAGGAACACGTAAACGAAGTCGTTCCGGCTTTATTTTACATTTATGACAGCGCGCACGAATGTTGTTCCTTTCTAAACTTTCTCCGATATGAAATATACGCTCGTTAACACTTCGCACGGATACGTTTCGTGTTTTTTTCTTTTTATCCCGATGCGTCGGCCGCATTGAAGAATCGCATTTTTCGATACAGCCTATCGAGGCGTTTTAGACGTTGATTGCGGGGACTTGCTGAGAAATGCAGAAACGCGGATGTTGGTTCGCCAAGCTGTCGGTCGTATGATTTATGCTTGTCTAATGGGAACGACGGCTGTTGTAATTTTCTCTGTCATAGCACCCGCGACATGTGCCACTTGATTGACGTGTTGAGAATCCGGGAACGATACCGTTAATCGAAAAGACGCAATTGTCAAGAGGGAAAATTGATAATTTGATAAAAATTATAATAACAATTCATAGCGATGTTGTTACATCGAGAATATACGGTAACCTTTAGGAAAAACCATGAGATTCTTATTACGGTACGTATAAGAGCGACTGCTTATTAATTAAGAAAAAGTGGCTGTCCCGCGATATTCTTGAATTATGAAGGAAATGTCAGGCAAGATGTTGTTGAATCTCGTTACTATCGAGGATCAACAATAACCTTTAGTTATTGCGAAACTGCGTTTATCTTTCACCGTATTACGAGTTTCGTGTAATACTTCAGAATATCGCCTGTAATTATCATCAGCAGTATATATTTACGAATTAAACTATTCGGGAAGGCTAAGAAATTGAGAGAAGAAAGCGTAATTTCCTAGCTCGTAGTTGTTTGTAGGCGCAGGTACTCTTGATTATAGCCAAGATTTACACGATCGATAATTACCGACATGTATTGAGCTCGTTCGTCTTACATTGCTTACGAATAGAAAGTGCTCTCATGGTGACCGTCTTTGGCCTCGATCTTGGTCTCGCTTGAGATAATCTGTCGTGTGATGTTCTATGACAGGTCGACCGCATTAATTTTTGCTAGGGTTTCTCAATCTATCTATTCTCAATAGAATCGCTTTCACGGAGCACTGTCACACGTGAGATTTGATAGCAGTTGTATCCACAGACTTCTATCACAGACTTCTGTATAATACTACTAGACTGTTAACTTCTTATATATTGGTCATATATGCGCGTCCCTCGGAAAAGTGCTGTACTGCGCATGCGCCAAATAAACTTACGAAGAATGTTGTTTACATTCAGGTAGGCATATGGTCGCATGTGTAAGATTTGAGGTGTAATTTGAAAGAAATTTAAATAAGTATGCATATAATATTAAAATTTATATTGAAATTTAAAAATAGCCTTTTTATGTGAAGGATTAGGTATATGATTCCGTATTAGGTTATTTGGCGCATGCGCTCTAACCTATGTACAAGATTTGTACATACAGTAGCGCTCAAAAGTCTTTTGACAAATAGTTTTTTGTGAATTACTTTATTAATACCAATACTATACACTGTTAAAAAAATTTGTATTAAAAATAATATAAAAATAGGAAGTTTTTATGCAGATACTGTATATGAAATTTCAAATACGAAGTTGAAAATTAAAGGAGTGGTATTTCGAAAATAAAAGTATCGAGCAGTAATATTACTATGCTCATCTTCTGTTTACTCATATACAAATGTTCTCATTTTCAATCGAAAATATGTATTATTACCTTGCGTATTCAAAAAAATCTTAAACGGATTTTTAATATTCAATGTTGTGTGTATTAAAATTCATGTTCGTGATATGAATTTAGCTATACAAGTGCAAGAATTTTTATTTCAGATACTCAGTTTGTAAATTTCATTTACCGTAGTATCGTAAATGTGTTGTAAACTTCATATCTTTTTTAACAGTGTACATATATTAAACTTTGTAATATAATCTTTGCATATAATAACACATACGTTTATAACAAAAATATATCTTCGCAAATATTAATAAATATTACATAAACAACGTAATAGCCCTGTTTACAAAGTAATGCATGAAAATTGATTGTCAAAAGACTTTTGAGCGCTACTGTATATAGGTCAGAGCGCATACGCCAAATAAGCTAACACGGAATGTACATAAAAATTGGGTACACCTCACAAGCAGGAGTTAACAGTCTAGTAGTATATATAGAAGTATATAGAAGTCTGTGGTTGTATCCGATAGAAACACAGTTTCTTTCGTTACCGCGCAACTGTTTTTCAAAATTCGATATCTATTTGATCGCTATTTGCAAGTCTGATTCACTCAACGTCCTCCAAAATCTTCAATCGTCTTCCGCAACATAATTTTCTGAATATAACATGAGCAATCAATAATATTTTAACTGCTTTCTACTACAAGTGCACACTACGTGTTCATGTATATTCCAAACATTTATGTTACATTAATTCTTAGCCATAAAGTTGTATCATAAATTTTGTTAAATATTTGATATTATAGAAGATTCATATATGATCCTATATAAAAAAATTTATAATATATTATTAGAATTAAGAGAGAGGTTCATAAGGGAACGATTTTATCCATACAACTATATGTGCCAGAATTAATTAGCAACATTTATTATAATTTAAAAAATGTTATTATTCTTATTAAAAATATTACCAAAATTATTTATCTACGTATACTGCTAGCTATTTATTATCGTCATTTGTTATCTACAATACAAATCATCAGATTTATAACGTATGTTTTCCGTAGTCCTTAGAGGCCTTTAAGGCAGCAATAAACGTTTTCTATTACTATTACTACTGCTTCGTGTAAAACGCGCTTGTCGTAAAAGGAGGAAGTTATCTGGTGAACGACTGTTTTCAGACTATCTCGATTACCTGCGACTTTTGATTAACGAATTATTGTCGTTCCCGCAGTTAAAAGTATCATTGGTAGATTACATGGACGCGACGCGAGCCCGTAAATTCCGGTCGTTGCGTTGCGGAGAAAGTGAATAATTAGAAGCCGCTTTAAGAAGGCCTTAAAGGTCTTTGAGGACCGATCAACGAAGCGGTGCGTAACAGCCGTTAATGCGTGGTACCGACTCCTTAATTAAGTAAACCTTGTTAATTAATATACACGGTGCGTCCCCAGAATTTTCTCTCTTTCTGCCTCGCGCCGTCCGCAGTGATAAATCTCACAGTTACGTTCAACAATTTACCAACCGCTTTAATAACGACATCGCTTCATGGTTGACGATATTTTATCGCCCGAGACGGTGCTTAAGGGAGACTCGGATTCCTGAGAGATTATTACTTAATATTTTATGGCATTCCTATCCGATTCTTTTCCCATCGACGTAAAAACGTTTGCGCCGGATGGCGAATGTGCATACTCGCGATTTATCGTGTCTCAGCAGTTTAGATTTATTATTAATTCGTTGTTTATGGCAAAATGTTATATTTTAAATTATGATATTTTACTTATATGCTTGATATGTAAATCTGAATTACTCCAATTTTTTTCAAAGCATTGGTAATTAAATACAACCACACGTATCGTTTTAGATAAGCAAAGATGAAAGGGGAAGAGATAGTTTAATAAAAATTAGGAAATAAAATTCATTAGTCATGAATTATTAAATACATTTTATTTATTCCTTTGTGTTTTGTAATATAAAAAGTATCCATATTTTTGTATTTTGTACAATCAATTACACGGATGGATAAATAAAACATATTAAATTATATAAAACTAAAGTCTTTAAAGAATAATCCAATTTGACTAAACAATTGAATCAAATAATCGTCAGTTGAATCGTTATATTAAATGTAAGCATTTATAACTTATACGTTGTACTTGACTAATCAATTAAGTCTATCTATACTATTTGTATATTTGTTGTTAGTCAAGTGATATTTTAACAAACCCGTCATGACCGTCACGACGGATTTACTTTTCGGATTTGTTCACAGTCATTGACGGGAAGATGTAAAGACGGAAAGGAATTCATCTAGCCGCTCGGTATTTCGCACGTCTCGAATTTCACGACCGATGGCGTCGTGGTACAACTCTCATCTAGCAATATAATAAAGCGACGCCTTTATTTTCACTCCGATAATACCTCGAGGCATCGAGAGAAGTCGAATGGTAGGAATCTCTCACGGATCGTGAGATCGAAGAGGATCGATGAATCTCCGTTGCAGTATTGCGGTTAGAGAAATACTCTCGCGAGTATGCGTAACTATTCGCGCTGCTAGAAATTACATTTATTCTGTTCTCCTCTTGATTTCCCTCTAAAGTTGAAAGCCTTTCTTTAGATCAATAATCTTTCAGCAATTTAGATAGTATCATAGATCAATATTTTCCAGTGATATAGATTCTAATAATATACAGATCCAATAATAATTATTTCCTGCTGCAAATTTCTTCCTCGATTGAGCTTTTAAATGAATTTCAAATAGCCGAAATAATTGTGAAATATTTTCTAAATCTATTGGGGAATATATAACGTCTTTATCTTTTTTTTAACTATTGTGATCCATTGCAATATTTTAAGCACAATATTTCTCTTAAACAGATACCAAAAATTTTATTAAATGTTTAAAATTTTATTAAATTTTTGGTACCGTACGTTTATACGATTTTATTTAGAGAATATTCTATTGAAATTAAAGAGTTATTTAATATTAATTAATATTTAATTATAATTTGTAACATCAAGTTTATAACTTTGTTTTCTTTAGTATTAATTTTTTAATACAAAAACGTGATTTATGCCTATTGGGTCTAAAAGATTTTGTGAAATCTGTTGAATATTTAGTGTGCGTATCCAATCGCGATTCATCGATACGTGTACATAAAATCCTGGCGCTTTCCTCACGGTGCGCTTTGTAAAAGCGCGACATAAAGATACGGAAAACAATGAAAATGGCTCGAAACATCGTAAAGTAAGCACGGCGTTGGAACGCGATGCGTGTGCACAGCAGTAAAACGCTCTATTATACATTCACTGCGTGTTTGCGCCATTGTAACGACACCGTAAAACGATAAAGGTGCAATGACACTGACGATAACGCGGCCAGGCCTTTTTGTTGCGTAATAACATTCACACGGGGATTAACAAATTTCTACATTGTGACACTTGGAAGAAAGTGGACTCTATCGGTCACGTTTTGACTTCGCCGCACACCTTTCACAGCCGCCCGTTGTTAGCTGCGTGCACTGAAAAAAAAATTCTTGGTAAACTTGTGAGATGCATTTAGTAATACCTTTTTTGAAGTATTTGATTGTTATTACCAATTATAATAATAACAAAACATTTTGTAATAATTATAAACATTTGTAATAATTATAAAAGAGCAAATTTTGTTTAGTTGAGCCAACTAAATTATGTAATACTTATACGTTTAGTTGAAACTATTTCACCAAGGTGCTTGGTAACATTAACCAAGCTTGGATTTTTATAACCAAGCCTTTCTTTCAGTGTGAAGAGTTTGCACAACTTTGCCGAAAGAGTGCAAAATAATTTGCGGCCCGAATAAATAACGTAAACGCGCGAAAGCACGTATTCAGCGTATCTCGTGATCGCAAAACGCGCATGGATTGACGGTTGATTTTTTGCGATAGCGGTCGCGAACGCGCTGCCAATTGATAACAGCCGTATCGATAATCCGGAACGGTAGCGAGATAACACGCCGATATCAATGGCTAATTCGTGAATTGCCTAGTTAATTGTGATAGAGATGTTATTTTTTTCATAGACAAGTCATTTATCGCGACCTCGATTAATTTATTCGATTCGGGGTTAATCGATTACGTGAGGTAGCTTACGAGGCAGAAACGCTTTTAATTGCAATGCGGCTCATTCTGCATGGTCAGCCGGTTACTATATTAGTGTTGCGGCAGCATTTTACACATGTTTCGTTAGCTTTTAACGCACAATATTTCGTGTTCTTCATTGCGTAACAATTATATTGCTGCATTGTTAATTTACTTCCGCGACACGGCTTACTGTTGTTCAGGTATTGTCATCGTCGCGACTAAGAAATGCTGCATTTCTTTTTTCGCACTAATGTTTTCTTCCGTTTCCTCTTGTACACGTTCTATTGTACCGAGAAATATATATTCACGGTATGACGGCACTCTGTTGCATAATCCATGTGTCTCTTGTGGTGACACACCTATGACACCTGCTCGTTGTCGCATTTGGCGCTAATCTGAAAGATAAATATTCTTATCGCGGAGTAAAGACAGAAAACTTGCGCCTTTCGTTTCTGCGTCCCGTCTTTACTCTCTCATTGAAAGCAAAGCATCGTATATCGTATCTGTTCTCTTATCTGCGCAATTGTAAAAAGAGTTCGCATCGTAAATATCTCGATTATCGTAAAAGTTCCAAGAATTGTTGTTCACAAGAATAGATTCATACCGATTTTTCGCAGATAAATATAATTGCATTTTTAACGCGATAATATAACGCCTTATACAGGGTGAGTTTTTTAAATTGACCCACCTAAATATCTCGAGAACAACGCATTTTAGAGAAAAATGTTTCATACAAAAGTTTTGTGACTTCGAGGGGGACATAAGATAGGTCAAACGAAATTTTTCTAGGTGGAGGCGTTTCGGAGATTTGAAGGTGACCTTTGATTTTTTAAATGGAATTATATGATTTTTTTAAATATAATATGATGCCTCTAGTTATTCTGCACGTAAAAGTATTAAGGCAGAGTTATCAAGAAATCATCAGTTTGCGAGATATTTTATTCTGGCATATTTTGACATAAAATATCTCGTAAACAATTCATTTTTTTATAATCGTATCTTAACCCTCAAACTCATCTGTGGGTTACGGTAACCCAACTCGAACAATTTTTTTCACAATTTCCAAAATTTTGTTTTTGT
>NJRQ01000114.1:141986-161143 GCA_003063805.1 Aphaenogaster ashmeadi | reverse complement strand
AAACAAGTCGTTGGGTTAGGCTCACCCATGTGGTGTGTTTGAAGGTGGCGCCAAAGTGCGGTGTTTGAGGGTTAATATTTTTATGCACAGAATAATGAGACGAATTAATTGGTGTAAAGAAAATACATAGTTGCTTTTAAAAAGAATTATGCAATTGTGCAGTTATATTTAGATGAGTCAATTTAAAAAACTCACCCTGTATACCGTCATCTGAAAAAAAATGTTATAATAGATTCGTTGAAGCGCTTAAAAAAATTGCCAAGATACTTGAAGGAATAAAAAATCTGTATATTGACTAATTGAGCGTCATTCTTAACGACAATTGCGCCTCGCGTGCGCGATGATTCAATTAAAAACGATTGCTTCTAATTCTAGTACATCACTTACACGTACATACACGCATACGTGCGTCGTGCATTCCTTTAATTACCCAATTAACGCGCGTTCGCCTCATTTCGCCGAGTGAGACCGCAGCCCGTCGAGAAACGAGGGCGCCGCGCTGGGGAATTTGCAAGATATTTTCCCAGCAACGAGGGGAAAGAGATGCGGACGGGACGGATATGAAATTGGCGCGGGGGTATTCTAATGAACCGCACAGGAAGCGCGAGAAAAATCGAGGTCGGACGCGCGCACACGCGTGGAATTCCGCGAAACATTCCCGTGCCGCGGATTGTAGGCGCACCGCGTAACTGTTTCCTTTCACTGTTTTTTCGGTCCCACTGAAAAGGCAAGTAGTTCGTTGCTCGCATTATTTGTGTAGCATTCCCGACACGTGTACATATGTACGTTCCGCGGTCGAAGGACCGGCCGGCGTTAAGGTGCGCCACGTATCACATCTCATGGCTCGATGAACGAGCCTCGTAAATCGCGACGTTAATCACGGCCGCTCGAAATTGTTTGCATGGCGTTTTTAATGGACGTTTTTAACGACTCTATTTCGGGATTGCATTCGGCGAGGCCGAGGTCGATTAATCCTAATAAAAGTGAAATAGTACACACACACACACACACACACACACACACACGCAGTATCGCACAAATATACGTACATGAAATTGAACGATGATTCGACAATGTTGTTATAAATTTATTATTACTTGATGGAGTTTGCGCAATTTTTAATTATCTAATATTACTAATAATCATATCGATGTTTTATTTTTCCTGGGCGAAGATCTATTTTGCCCACAAAATTTTGCAAACGCTGGGAAATAACGCAAATGTGAATTTATTTCGGATAATGAATTGTTACAATTAGAATAATTTATACATTTTTATCGCAGGCGCAACAGAAGTGATTTATCTCTGAAGCGGCTCCGTTCGCACGATAAAACAATTTAATCGTACGCATTTACGTTTCTATGCGTAGCTTTAATGAGCATGTTTCTACCCGCAACGACGCAGTCGTCGCCTTGTGAGCGTCGACCTGCACGCGCGAGTAGTACACGGCTTAAGGCCCGGCCGCTGCGAAATGCATTTGCTTACAGCTGGCTCACGTACGTCCATATAAAACATCGCATTATTCGCGAGTTATGCCCCGTACGCACGTCGATGCTTCTTTTCTCTTCTTTTTTTTTGCCTTGCCCCTTTTGTGCTGCCTCTTAAAGTCTTCAGGCAGCCCTTAGCGCACATGCGTGTCGTCGTCCGTCTTTTTCCTCCTCTTCTCGTTTTCCTTTTGGCTCCTCCGTGCACCACCTTGGCAACGCGCGACGAATGCAAATGTATCTTCGACCCATCCAAATCCGGTGAAATACATTAGACGATTCTAAGTGAAAATATAAGGACGAGAGATTATTGTCGCAACCGCATGCGAGCTGGCGGCGAGATACGTTGCGACCGGGGTTGCAAAAAACGTGTCGGCTCTTCCGAATCCGATGAAATATATTAAGCCGAAAAGTATTTTCGCCTTTGTGAACCGCGCTTGCCATCTGCGCGGAGCCGCAGTTTGCGACTCATTGCCGTTTCATCGGGTTTTGCAACCGTTTACGAGCGGCGTATATCAGCGGTTTTCAGCGCATTCCGTTTGCAACTTGGAGATGTTACTTAGCAGGGTCGGTGTTGTAGCGTTATGGTTAGCATCGGTCGCAGTTTTCTCTCGTTCGCGCGGCAGCTACGATTATGACAAAAAAAGAGATAGAGAGTCACTAATTAGAGTTGGGTAGCGTGGTTCTTCTTGCCCTGGCGCCCTGGCGCAACTGATCCTTGATTCTGTATACGATTACAATCGAGGAGGAAATAAATAAATGCGAGAGATCGCTCGGGGTCGGCACATACGAAACACGCGCGTCTACTTTCATCGAATACAGATTTAAACTCGCGGTTCTGAAATTGAAAGTCATCCGCGACGAACTCGCACTCGTCTCGCTTTCCATTATTGGAAGACGTAAAGAACTTGCATTTGTGCTGCATTCGCGCCTGTAAATGTCTAATTCTCGGTCTACAAGCACGAACTTCGTATTAGATCAATTTGTATTTAGCACTAAATGTGAGACATGTACGCCCTATATTTTCATGGCCATCTCGGTTGATGTAGAAACTGAAACTGGGAAATCGATAGATAGATCAGGAACGTAGTAGTATCGATAAGCAAAGGTTACTGGGCGAATCAATAAATCGCCGCATAATTTAGCGTTCGTGATGTTTTATGGCCGTTTATTATGCACCTGCATAAATCATATTACGACAAAAAGGCATCGCGCGCGAAGTCTCGCCCGTTCGGTCTTGAGGCTTTGTGCATTCCTTACGCGCGTTTCGAAAGTAACGGCGTGGCGAGGCGGCGTGTAAGGGGTCAGAAAGCGAAACAAAAGGTCCGGCACGCTTGTCGTGCTAAGCTAATTATCGATAAGGCAATCAATCTCTAGAACGCGCCGCGCTCCAGGTCACTAATGCCAACTCCGGGCCAAGAGAGAAAGCAGTTTTGATTAGAGCCATACACCGTCTATTTCGCGATATTAACTGTCTGGATCTATGCCTAATGCGATAGATTCTTAATGCGTACGTGTAATTTCACGAAATCTCGTCGCGTGATTGCATTTTGCATATTTAACGATGAAAGTTTTATGTAAACCCATGCTCGATTAAATCAATTCACGAAACTCATAAAAACGCTCGAATTTCTCTAGTCATTTATTTATTTTCTATATAAATGAAATTAAATCCTATTGGCACGTTATCAAATTAAAAAAACATTTTATTATCATAGTTCTCTGTCATTATAGTTTTGTTGGAAGTCTCATTCTGTAGTCATCAGATGAGATCTCAGATGCAAATTTTATGACACACACCAAGTATATATCAGTGAATGCTTTTAAAGCGATGCCAATCTCATGCATTATATAGGCCTCGATGCTTAATATGGATGTCGCTGTCATGAGGCGCCTCGAGAAAGACCATGTTTGATCAAGTCTTTCATCAAGGCTGTGTCAACCGCGAGGTCGTCATGCGCGGGACACCGCCTATGTAAAACTCAAACGTTACAACTTCGTGAAACTCGTTAAAACAGTGTTATTTGGCATAACCAAAGTATCCGCCGCCGTGTACACGAGCATGTCGTGACTTCATCGTCTAGCACCTCAGAACTGACTATTGTTCTATGAATAGAGCTCAGCTATCTCCGTCCCTTCCTAGGATTTCTGCTCTTCGTCAACCTTTCACCGTTTATACCGGAATGACTAAACATGTCGTATGTGTTAAAATTGCGATGGAGATTTTAAAGCATTTTTATGTTACGTGTATCAAGATAAAATATTTTCCCACGCGCGAATCTCATCCTCAGGATAGTGTCAAATTCAGCTCATGGTGATTTGAAAAAAAAAAAAAAAAAAAACAAGGCTAATATCTTGTCGCAGTTTAGTAGAAAAATTCCGCGACGCGTCTTTGAGTCATCGTTAATTTGATCTTAATCAAATTAACATACCTCTAGATGCAAGAATTGTTTGAAATAGCAATTATATGGCTGTAAAACATGGCATAAAAAAAGATTTAAAAAGCCAGCGTGTATTCCATGGGCGTTGCTGCGTACGAAAGTCGCAACTTTCAAAAAAAGAGAAACCGAGATAAGTATCGTAGATACTTTTATAACGCTGTAGCACTTATTTTGAATTCAGGCGCCATTGTTTCGAATATACCTACTTACACTCGTACTTACATTACGACAGGTTGTAGTTCGACAAAATTTTTTTGTTCAAGCGTGCCGAGCGCTTCTCATACTTCTCTTTGTCTCCGCGACTCGTAACCTCTCTTTGAAATGGAACAATGACGAGGAGGAAAGGAGAATCAGAGAACGCACGCGGTTACGCAAGCGATTGCTCTTCAACTGCACCATGCGTTACGCATCAACGAAGGAAAATTAAGCGAACCAGCTTTGAAGAACCGTTCCGTTTTTTCGCCTTTACCGCAGAAAAAGTACAATACACCTGTTGTACAGCCAGGAATATTTTCTTAGTCAAGAGACGTGAAATTAGATATTGAGATATGAAACTTTTCCATATAATCTCTTTCCAAAAATTTTCTATATTAATGATAAGATAAAATATATCTTATTATTAATATAAGATAAAATAATAAGATAAAATAATAATAAGATAAAATATATCTTATTATAATAATATATCTTATTATACATATCTTATAAATATATCTTATTATTAATATAGAAAATTTTTTATATTTTATAATAACTATGTCTCTCTTAATTGAATCTGTAACAGTTTTGACTGTCTTTATATTTTCGTCGCGTAAACTTTTCTATTATATATATAATTTTGTAATTTCGATTTAAGAGAAAGAGAGAGAGAGCGAGATCAATATCTTATTAAGAGCTTATATAAAATACCTATTAAAAAGTCCGATTTCACTGAGAGAATCAAGAGGAAGTAAGTTTGTTCGCTGAATTGGTACCACGGTTTCTCACCGCCTATAGTTCGATCGGCGATTCGAGTCGAGAGAAGAAGAGCGAGAAGACCCGGAAGAGCACAAGAGAGAAGAAAATCTTCGTAACAGAACAGTGGATTCGTCTCCGCAGTGAATGGTACACGATACCTTATTATAGGCCACGTGCGTTTACACGGCGGCACGTACATCCAACTAACGCTTACCATGTCTACGATCGATTTAACCGTACGTGAAAAACGAAAGCGGGAATTGGATATTCTGATATTATGTTTAGAGTTTCATCGTTTCTCTTAGAGAAAGATACTTAATGAGTAAATATTAAATATTTTCTTAAATTTTATTATATCTATTTGTATTATTACCTTGTTCTCGAACTCGCCAGAAAATTCAGTTTTATACCATAGAGCAATCTTTTTTAGACTTAAATTCTTAACCAGAAACTTTAATTTTCCTAAATTGCCAGTAAATAATTAACATGTAATAAATTGTAAGACGACCTAACTGGCAAGAGATGGTATTCTATTTATCACTACGTATCAACCATACGGATTGTGGTCCTCTACGAGTAATAAATTTAATATAAATAATGCTACGAGTAATAAATTTAATATAAATAATGCTAAATATTTAGCATTATTTATATTAAATTTATTACTTAATTAGTAATAAATAGATTAAATAAATGTGAGTGAATACTCTCATTTATTTTATTCTAGCGGTTTTACCAAGAATCTATCAGCTCAAAAAAGGATTTTTCTATTATTAATGAATCGATAAACTTACAATAATATCAATTGAAATTTTCGAAATATCGAAAAAAAAGCCGATGGTACGTTTACGAATATGATTTGGCCACCACAATCGCCAGATCTCAATCCCATCGATCTTCCATAGAAGATGGAGGAGCTTGACAGAAAGATACACATAATTTGTCCATCGTCTTTAACAGAACTTTGAAGGGATTACAAATCTTTGGAGAGAATTACAGGACGCGTGGAGTTCCCTAGGACAAGATACTATCAACAAACTGGTGCAAAGAATGCCGCGACTAGTGTGAATGATTATAAAAGCCAAAGGTGGATTTTTCGACGAAAAGAAAGTCTCTGTAAGAAGCGTGTTATATTGAAGTTAATTTTGCCTTATTTAAATCATTTAAGTAATCTATGTTAAACGATAATTATTTGAATACAAAAGGCTTTATTAAAATTGGATATTTGATAGATTTTTTGGTGTTTTGAAAGGTGTATCCAAACTTTTGGCCGGCAGTATATATAAGTAAACGCATGTGGAGCGATTAAGAGCGACGAGATGAAAGAGAGGAGCGAGCACACGCCGCCACGACTCCCGGAGGCATTGCGAGAGAAAGGACGAGAGAAAAGTCGGCGCGGAGAGCGTGCGAAAGCGATTCCCGTCGCGCGTGGAATTATTGTCCGCCGGGCGGTTTAATCGCCGGTAACGAGCAACCGCTCGACGATACTTGCTCCGTCGTAGTGCCTACGACCGTGGCCGTGGAAAGACAATAAAACGGAATCGACACGAGACGGGGGAAATGCGGTATCTGAGTATCTTGATAGGCGTAATTGTCCTTCTTCTCGCGTTATCGGCGCGGGACGATCTCGCGAGCGGCGATAATACGCGGGCCCTCGTCTCCTCTCCCGACGCGTCGCGTCGATCGTGGCATCTCCCATCCCGTTTGCGACTCGCGGATTTACGAACTCAACCGTACGCGAACCGTAAGGATAAACCGTTGGAAAGCCTTTCCCGTGAGAGCCTTCAGTCGCGGAAAGGATCGAGTCGGACGAGTTCCTCGACCTGACGTCGCTCCTCCGTGCAGAATTGCGCAGATGCGTTGAACGATGCGTTGAACCCGGGATATGTCGGGAAACGAACGAAAACGAAATAAGCGCGAGCTTAAGTACGGCACTTGCGTCAACGACGCGGTCGTTGCTGCATGATTCATGATTTAACGTTAAAGCCTATTATCTCGGTATAATTGGTAAGGTGTGGTTTATATATACGTGCCTACGTGACTTTCTAATAACATAATTGCTCGAAGCTATCTGCACGTATTACAGATTTCGGGTTAACACTGTTCAAAGGTTAATAGTTAATAACGTATGCGAATGGCTTATTTAGTGTGCGAAATTTATTTGCTGTTAAATTATTTATACCGAAAACGCTACAGATAACAATTAAACAGTTAACACGCGGGCGCATATCTTGAAATTCCAATGTTATGCGCTTTCATCAATCAATATGTCAGTTCTTGTATAGAAATCTCGTCCTTTATCGCTTAATCATTCTCCAATTATTTTCTGAGAATTCCTCTGTCATTCATAGCAATTTAATCTTTATTGATGCGTCATAGGTGCGCTATTTTTTATCTCTTTTTCATGCAGGAGAATTTGCTAATATTATTCGTACGTTTATTGCATTCGTAGCTATGAAAGACATTGTCAGATAACTTCTTTAACAGTTTTCGTGATGGGAGGGGGTTGGGGGGAGGGGGGAAGAATCTTATAGATGCTTTAGCATTATTAGTATTAAATTTATTACTCGTAGAGGACCACAATCCGTATGGTTGATACGTAGTGATAAATAGAATAACATCTCTTGCAAGTTAGATCGTCTTACAATTTATTACATGTTAATTATTTACTGGCGATTTGGGAAAATTAAAGTTTCTGGTTATTGTCAGATAACATTTTGGTTCTTCAAAAGTTTAGATTTTAGTTAGCGCAGTTTGTGGGTGGGAATGGGTTCTTCAATTCTTCGATCGTCCTTGCACCGGTAAGGATGTCGCTATGGATAAGAAGAATTGAAACGTGAAATTTTGTTTGCTCGCGTTGCCTCGTCGCGGCGCGTACGTTGTTCCTCGTGTCCTGTTAGCCGTGGGACAGCCGGCGTATCCGCGAGGGATCTACGAGAGCAAACAGTGCGCTAATTAGATTTCCACCTGCCAAGCGCACAGCGCAGCGCAGAGCGCGGCTTAAGGCGAGCGCACTTGCCGCGCTCGATGTTGCGCTGCGCAAAGAAAAGCAGCAGTGTGCGGAAGCGACCGGTTAACCGGCTGCTTGATTTCAGTCGACAGTTCCCGATTACGAACACTACGAAACCATATGTTGACGATCGAGCGGATTGCTAGAATTTTGCGGCGACGGCAGCGGCGACCATCTGCGAAAGGAATTAATGTGCCGGTTCGTAACGGCATGATTTTGCTTATGTAATGTGTCGATCCGTTTATTATCGAGTTTTTATTCAGTCGACGAAGTTGGAAGCTCGAAATGTATTATACGAAAGAAAATTGCTTTAAGGGAGCTAAATAACATGAACAGGAAAAAAAATTTGGAAGAAAAAAAATTTAATATATAATATTCCAAACAGTTTTATACCTTCTATTGTTCAAATCTTTGGTACATTCTTTAGTATCTTTCTTTTTGACAAAGGAAAATCTTTAGGTTTAACAACACTATACACGGAAAAAAAATGATGTATCAACAGCATTAAGTCTAATTGGAAATAATCTTGTTAATTCAATAACAATTTTAATAAAATAAAATCATACGTACTTGTTTCATTAATAATGTTATTGAATTAACAAAATTATTTCCAATTAGACTTAATGCTGTTGATACAACATCATTTTTTTCCGTGTATATTTATCACTGTTAAATTTACAATTATCGTAAATCACATACTTAATGTGGTGTAATTTAGTGTAAATGCATAAATGATACAACAAATGCTTAAAATTTCTATTTGACCATGTAGCTTCAACAATATTCGATGCTATTTCTGACGTGGAAGATCTTTAACGAATGCGATCAGAATTCTTTCCTAAGCATGATCATCGCACCTTGCGTCGTGCATACTACTGAGAATCTGCGTGGGGTTGCGTGAGAACTCTAGAGAAGGGACGTTTGCCATTTGTGACAGAAACAGGTAGGCAGACAATCGCGTGTCATCGGGTGCAAATTGAGGCTGACGCCATCCTCCACGGCACGCGCCCGGAGACCCCGATTTTGAAATTCACTTTCGTCACTTGGCCGCCCTCGGGTGATACAGCCAGCCCTGCGGCAGTCTAAGAAATATCGATGGATATCGATAGATTTAAGATTGCGTTATTCCAAATATATGAAATTTGTATAAAAAGTTCTCGCCAATAATATACATAACGCGAATAACATCTCTGAACGCCATTTAACTTTTATATTGCGCTTCTGGGATATATCTTTCAGTTATCTATTTTATGTAAATTTAAGTAATTCTTATTGCGATTGCATTATTACGTACAGCAGTACACAGGAAAATAACGCTAGTTCTTTGCTGTAAATCATTCTTTATTAGAATATATAATTGATAAGATGTCTGTTTTAAAATCGCTTGACTTATGAGCGAGTTTAAATTTAATTGAATCGCATCCGACGAATCGTCGTCAATTTCAGAAAACAATCGTCATTATGGTACCACGTATTACAAGCCAAGTCTCATACATATCAGTAGCACTTTCGTTCGGGAATTATCTTAAAGCAAAGCGACGTCGAGCTGCGCGCAAGTGTGTATTTTATCGGACTCGGTAGATTGTTCCACTTTTCGCGTTCAAGTTGCTGTACCTCGAAGATTTATCTACAGGTATAACTAATCTCTGCCTTTCAGGTGCTTCCATCAGTGGGTTGATTTCCCGCGGTCGCTCTCTATCGAAGCTCTTATTAATGACGAGAGTACACACGAGCGAGATTTATCTGATATAATACGTCATTCGCGTCTAAGTGTATCATTGACAAGACGATGGTTTGACTAGTCCGGTAACCGATTGGAACTAAAGATAAAGCATAGTTACATGTCTATGGCAATGCTACACACATGCGCTATTCTATTTAAATGTGGTCATATTTTATTCATATTCATATAATAACGTTGAATGTCATGCGAATCTTGAATAATATCGCGAAACCTTAATTAAACATCGGGCATTCAATAAAGCAATTAATGCAATTTTTCACACATATATTTGTATATCGTTTAAAAAACATAATTTTATTATATCTAATTGTAAATACATTGTATTTCATACATAAATCAGTGAAACACGAATCATCGGTTATTATGGCACTCCATGTGTTGAATGATGAAGGATGAACACTGATTAAATTGCCGATAATAAAAAAAAAAACAAACAGCATGTTCAAAAAATCGCGAACAACGAAACTGAAATATCAAGCAATTGCGTGCGTCATGTTACTCGGTTCGAAATTAATTCGGATTAAATAACGGTAGAGCGAGAAAGAGATTCTTTCCGAGCATTTGAATCGACATTCGTAATTTCGTGTGCGAGTTTAACGTATGCCCGGTGCATGTTCGCGTACACCGACCCCTAACGAGATACAATTAATTTATATCGATTCTCATGGGGAATATTTATTTCGGTTGCTAATGCATGGGCGTCCGCAAGGGGGGGAGGCAAGAGGGGGCATTTGCCCTCCCCCCCTGGAATCAGCAAAAAATTAAGCATTTGCTCTCTCTTTGAATAAAGGAAGGACAAAGTTGTGCTAACCTTGCCGATCTCTGCTCTAATCCATACACGGAGAAAATTTTATATTAAAAATTACTATGTATGGCAGTAGCCGTGGACCATTGCTGGAATTATAACAATTTTTACTATGTTATTATATTAATAATTATTAAACTCTTTTGTGAAAACATAGTAAAAATTGTTATAATTCGAGCATGGTCCACGGCTACTGCCATACATAGTAATTTTTAATATAAAATTTTCTCCGTGTAGGATTAGGTGTATAATTTTCAACAAAAGGTGTATAAATTTCAAATTATAAGTATTCTAATTCTGGAAGTAACATTTTGAATCATGCCCCCCCTCCTCCTGGAAAAAATCCTGCGGACGCCCTTGCTAACGGATTAAATTCCAGCTGCCACGTCGCGAATTAGAGGAGAATGGCGGAGAGAAGTGCCACGTTATAGATATCGTGCGAAGGCTCTCTTCGCTTATTTATCTGAGGATTTGTTAATCCAGCTGCTCCTAATCCCATATGTGTACATAGTTACTACTCGCAACGCGATTACGGTCATAATTCATAACTGACGCGATTGCGTCACCCTCGATATATCATCGTAACTGGCGAGATACAGGAAGTTCTACGAGGCTGCTGTTCTGCTATGATATCTTTTGCTGTTCGTGAATAGCTGCTCGTATTTTAATGCTGTTTATTTTCGCGATTTTCTCATTTCGTTGTGCATCGCTAATGTAGAACCTGACTACTCGATCGCGATCTGCTCAAATATAATAGCTCAATATAATAGCTCAATTTTGAACATGTCTCATTGAAAGAATTTTGTAAATTCCGAGTTCAAAGTCAACTAAAGAAAATGAATGCTATGAACTCGGTTCGCTTATAATTCTTTCAAGTTTAATTTTTGCACACTGAAAAAAAAATTCTTGGTAAACTTGTGAGATGCATTTAGTAATACTTTTTTTAAAGTATTTGATTATTATTACCGATTATATATATAATATATATATATATATATATATATTATATATATATATAATAATAACAAAACATTTTGTAATAATTATAAAAGAGCAAATTTTGTTTAGTTGAGCCAACTAAATTATGTAATACTTATTATACGTTTAGTTGAAACTATTTCACCAAGGTGCTTGGTAACATTAACCTGGATTTTTATAACCAAGCCTTTCTTTCAGTGCATCTTTGAAGAACTCTCGTATTCCATTTATATGCGGGAATGTCCATAAGAGCGCTGGCATGCATAAAAAGATACACGATCAAAAATAGCTGAGCGCATAAAAATAGCCTTTACTTCGGGCGCAGCGCGGTTGAAGAAATTCGCGATATACATTTTCATGAAGTTAACGAAATCGAATCTCGTACGCGACCGTTCTTAACCTGGAATGCGAAGGATCGCGAGCGAATCGCGCCGCTCGCTCTTGGGGCTTGTCAAGGTGGTTCGGATGACAGAGGCTGAGTCATTCTCCCGATCGTTCGCGGTTACATTTCGCTTCGATGAGATATACGATTTCGCGAAAAACGCGATTCGCTCAGCGAATCCTCTGAACGAGCCTCGACCGCGAATTCCGGTGGAGCCCTCGTTTTAATATCGCGTCGCAATGTCGTCGTCGTCATCGTCGCACACACACAAGGACGCAATATCGTCGTTCTCTCCACCTCGAGTTACCTTGAAGAATTTTCAGTCGATTAATAAAATGAGAATAATAAGAAGGATCTGCGGCGGCATGGCAGAGAGCGCCAATACCGCGGCGGGGTTGCGCGGGCACACACTGGTAGCTATTACCCGCTATTCATCGGGCGATTCGCAAGAGGCAATCTTCGGGATTGGTAGGCGAGGTCATCCTCGGTATACATTGCTACCGTGGAGCTCTCGTTCACGGGCCAAATATGGACTACGCCTTGGAAACGATCGCGTGCCGCTGAACGAGCGGGAAAAAAAAAGAAAATCATAACGCACGCACACCACTATCGGAATTATGATGTATGGCCGCCTTAGCCGGACGATGTTATTTTCTGGATCGTACGAATCGTTTCTTTACATCCGACTATAAATAGTGATATCGCCGGGAGATCACGAACAGGTTGCGTAACGCACAAAAAAGATCGCGTTGCGAGATTCACGCGCGTTTGATGCGAGACGGAAAACCTAGTCGCGATCGTCCGTCGTATTCGGAATGAAAATGAGAGATACGGCGAGTCGGTCCGCCTTGGAAAGGTCACGAGGAGGCGGCTGGAGAGTTTGCAACGTGCGGTTTCACTGGTAGACGAGAAGGATAATGACGAGAGGGAGCCAGAACAAGCAGAGACTGCGAATACATCGAAGCTCGCTTTGCCGAACGGTGAAAGCGATTCTCCATTAATGCTCCTCTTCGCGAAGGACACTCGTGCGTATATGTGTGCTCAAGCCCCGCGGACTTCCGGTCGGTGCACTTCGGACGTGTACCTATACGCGAAGTGAAAAATGCTAACAGACTTTCGTAACCATAAAGAATAACACATCCTAGAAGGCGAATGGAACATCATCTTTTGTTCGTTCAACAATCAATAATCGTTTTCGTCATGTTCCTTGAAGATGAAAGCAAAAAAACGAAGTAATTTCAAGCTCGATCGGTGACAATCGGTCAATAACACAAAAGAAATTTGTGAAAATCAACTGGGATCAGAGTAGGTGATTCTTATAGATTTTGGGTCGCAAAAGACAATGCCGCTGGCCAAATTGCTCTATCACGTCACAATTTTGAGTTAATTGCAGTTAAAGTTGCAAAAAGGGCTATTTTAGTGAATTTTGGCATATTATACAGTATGTGACATGTTGGAGAAGTTTTATTGCAATCAAAATTAAGCACATTGTTAGGACTTTTAACCCTTAAAAGGAATTTGATGTGTCGGTTATGGTTAAAAATTTCAAGTGATTTAATACATTTCTTTGCAATTTACAAAAAACTTAGACGTGGTGGACAAAAACGGCCAACGGATTCGACTTCAGCGACCCAAAATACGTATAGTACACGTGATCTAGTTAGTGTCAATTAAAAAAAAAGTTTGTGGTCCTGTGTAATTAATAACGATAAAATTTAAAGGGAAAGTATCTCGAGGATCATTCAAAGTCCACGAAATCCAATGTTGAGATTTGGAAAATCGGTCGAAAGATAACTTTTTTAACTAGGAATGTAGTGTTTGTTCATCGATTCGTTATTCATTGATCTCGATTGGTGGTGAGCTGAACAATCCCGCGGCTCTGCGGAATATTTGCATTGCCTCGCGACACTATCATGACTTATTTGTAAACAACATCAGGAATTAGGTGGGACAATGTCCCGTGATACCTCGGAGAATCCGTTGGAGATCCTGTTGAACGATGGAGCCGCGGGTTGTAATCGTGATCCTTCGAGGCGGTCTTATCTGTATAACTGTACCTCGTTCGCAGTTTACCGTCACCGCCGTCGCCGCCGACTATTACCTATTCGCGCAAATCTCCGCTTCGATCATCGGTCGTCGATCGTCATCGCGCCCCTTTTTTTGCGGCAACCTCGATTTTTGTCGAATATCCGATTAGCTTTACATAACGGGGCGCACGTAATCCGCTTCCGTTACGTGATAGGATAACGTCGGTCCTTGAACCAGTGACATTGGCGATTTCTAATGGTGGCATTTGAAGGAAATTGCATATTACAAGTTCTTCATTCGATCGGTCCTTTAGGACTGACTTGTTGGAATTTACAGAATGCAATAAAGCGTGGAGAGTGATTTATTATGTAGTATCCGTCATTATAAAGCTGCTTGAAAGTAATGTATTATTAATAGCGTAATATTGCATGAGTAATGTTTCTTAATTATTACGATCATTATTACCATAATATTATAAGATATCTTTACATATTTTATAAGTAATATTTATAAAATGTTTTTATTTTTCTTGTTTATCATAAAATATCAAATTTGAAATAATTTCTGTATAAAGAAGGCGTAGGTACAATCTTCGCAGAGTTTCAGGAACATCAGATAGATTTCTATTATTTTTAAAAGTTGTCTTAAACATTGAAGAAGTAATTGGATTTTTTCCGACACGTTATTGTGAATTTGTGCTATATTTATATGATACGGTATATCTTTCTTCCACAGAGAATAAGTAAGAGTGAGCCGTATGTAAGAAATTCCCAAAAAATCGCGCTTCGTACGCCACGTGCTGTAAGGACGTGACCGTAATCCTTCGAGGTGGTCTTATCCCTGTAACTGTACCTGTCGACAGCGGTCCACCGACGATTGCCCATCGCGGCTACTATTAGCGATTTTCCCGTTAGGATAAATACGTGCCAGGCGCCACACAGGATCTCGGCGATTAACGGCCGATTAACCGTGGCGCGCGGCCGTCTTGAAATTTTATGGAAAATATCTGTCATGGAATTTATATCTCTCTTTTCTTTCTCTCTCTCTTTCTCCCTGTTTTTTCCTCTCTTTCTCTTTGACCGCATTGTGTTATTACTTGCACGCGGCTGTTAACGCGCGAGCGTGCGCTCGAATTCTCGGCACAGTACTCCTTGTCTTGCTCCCCCAATCCATCTACTTTCCGCTTTCTTCTGCTTCTCCGAGTCCGACGATCCTCCGAACGACGGCGAATTCCTGCGGCGGTCGTAGCTTTCAAATTAGACACAGAATAGCGGAACTCTTACGATCGTATGCTATACGTGTACCGCTTCTTCTACGAAGTTTCGTATATACCGATCATTTCTCTCGCGCGGGAGTCCTTACGCGCGGTGGAGTTTATTGCGATGCTTTTTCTTCGCAAATGAATTCTCCATCGGCGAATCCCGGATTCGCTGGGTTTAAAAGTTTTATCGGGGTCACACGTGCAATTATTCAGTCAATTGCATGGATTTCCTGGTTAATCTCGATTAACTGTTAATTGACGTCGGGGGAAGCGGCCGGAAGCCGACTGTGAGGAGCGTAATATTGAAGGCTCGCATTTATAATGAGTGTAATACGCGTCGAGTTCTTACTCGGATAATTAAAAATTCCGATTATTAACAGATACGTTCATTCCTCCGTATACTTAATCTTGTTGGGGAATCTTGTTGAGAATTTAGGATCATAAAAATTTGGATATTATTTTATAAAATATTGATTTGTAGGATGCTTAACAGAGATGAAAGAAAAAATGAATAATATAAATAATATATTATAATGAATAATATAAATTAAATGAATAATATAAATTAAATGAATAATATAAATAATATAAATAATAAATACTTGCAGATATAATTTATTAATATACATATATAACGTATCTCTTACATAACACATATAACACATAAATTCAATTCACACAAAATTCAATTAACACAAAAATATAATTCGCTGATTTTAGGAGCCTGTAATATAATCCTTTTACAAGAATGGAAATTAATTAATATTTTTAATTAAGACTTTAATTACAACGATATTCTCTCTCTCTCTCTCTCTCTCTCTTTCACACACTCACTCATTCAAGATTTTGAGACATTGACCTCTCTAAAACTCATTCATTCGTCCGCACATCTGCAATGTACGCGCTTCACGACTACCTCGGCCGACCGATCAATCCCGCAGGATATCGCGGTCGACCTCAAGTCGTTACTTTTATCGCGCCTCGGATCTACGACATCTGATCCGCGATGTCGTCGCGGCGCGAGCGGCTGACTCACAATCAGCGCGAGGAAGGAGAGAGGAGAGACGAGGAGGATGCTGCGCTGGATCATGGCTTTTCAAGAGGGTTGTGCACGGACGATGCAACGCGGCTCCGCGCGGCCAGCACTTGCAGGTGGTTACACGTCGCCGACACTCGCGGCACGGACTCGGATTCGCGTCGCTCGGTGCCGTTGTCGGTGGTGACGTCGCCGTCGTGGTGGTGCTGGTGCTGGCACTGGTGGTGGTGTTACGGTAGGTTATGCCTCGCATTCCTGCCGAGGTCGACGAACCGAGACGAACCGCCTGTGCATGCCCGCCGCCGCGTTGCTCGCTTCTTGGCCACTGTCCGGCCTGCCTTGCCCTTTCCTTTCCCTTCCTGCCTGTCTTTCTCTCTCTCTCTCTCTCTCTCTCTCTCTCTCTCTCTCTTTCTCTCTTTTCCCTTTCTTTTCGTTCTTTCGTCTCGTATCCGCCGACGACTACGGCCATGGCCATGGCGAGCTTCGCGTACCCGCGACAGAGAAACACTTCCTCGTGCCGCTCCTCCCACACTTTCCAGGGCGTTCCTCACGTGCGACGGCGGGACACTTCCGTCTGTTTCTGTCCCGCGACGCGAAATCAAGGTTCTCGTGCGTTACGCTTAATTATCCGGCGACAATCCGCCTTTAGGATCGCCGGCAAGAGTCTAATTAAGGGATATGTCGCGTGAGACTGGAACTATGAAGAAACGTACACTCCTACTGTGTCCGCTTTAATAAGCAATTTGCGGTGTCTCTTTTAGATCTTTATAAATTTTCTAGACCGCTTAGTATAGTGGTACTAAGTAATTCGTAAATTACAGTTTTATCTTTACATGCGACAATTTAAAATACATAAAATTTTATCTATTTAAGAGGCGGTATATATCTCTGCCATTTCACGATAAAAAGAATTTTTATTTGCGATTGCAAGCATGCAATTCTAAATGCAATTTTGAACATGTGAAAGTTGCTACTTTAAGTGGCCACTTTCCATTACTTTAATACGCGCATATAATGCAAAATGAAAGTCGATCTTGTTGTAATTTCTCATATTTATCGTAATAAGTTTTTTCACGAAGATGTAAAAACGAGTAATCGGCATCTTTTTTATTTCTCGGCGATGCAAGTGCAGTGTATGCTTTTTCTATGGAGAAAGTGCATCTTTTGTCAATTTATACATTTAAAATAAAAAATCATGAATCACTCTTTTAGTATAAATCCTTTCGTGAAAGTATTAAAAATTTCATCACAATTTGTACTTTCGTCGTTAATTGATCTTAATCTCTCAATTATCTCAATTATCTTTTTTGTTCTTATATATTTAATTCTTATATTATTTTTATATGTTTACGTATTTTTATATTGCTATATCTTTGCGAAAATTGCGAAACGAGACCTTTTAGAGTTAGAAATGCAGACTAATTTTAGAAATCTGATCTTCTTGTAGGCGTTAATTGATCTTAATCTCTCAATTATCTATATTTTTGATTCTTATATATTAATTCTTATATTATTTTTATATTACTATATCTTTGCGAAAATGGCGAAACGAGATCTTGTAAAGTTAGAAATGCAGACCAATTTTAGAAATCTGATCTTGTAGGTACTGTTATACGACACGTTTCCAAAAGTGTCGATCGGGATCGCGTGATCATGATTTGCACTTAATTATTTTAATTACGCGACAGTTCTACATATAATAATTGTGGCGTTCTGTGCGCCGTCAGTCCGGTATATACGATTTCGACAATCCGATTCGCCCTTTTGTCGGCTCTCTCGGCCTCGACTGCCGGTGCAATTAATTGGACGGCCGAAGGAACGATAAAAGGAAATGCCATTCCCTTTTCCGGACGGAACAAAGAGTTATCTAATGGAGCTCGCGCGCGAAAGAAAGAGAGGGCGAGAGAGAGAAAAAGAGTCTACGGCGCTCTCCCGCCGCAGGCGGAGCGCAATAATTAATTCCGCACGATCGTTTCTCTCAATTGTTATCGGCGTCGGCCGTGGCCGGGTCTCTCTCGACGCATTCTCGTTATTATTTATCGTTTTCACCGCGTACGGTCCCTCGTATGGTCTCGCCGTACGCGAATCGCAGCCAAGGACGCGGACGCGATAAAACGCGAATTACACGCGTAGAAATCGCCACGACGATTTGTTTCTATTTATCCGGCATGTTTGTAGAGTGCGAGCGCAAGTACGACGTCGAATTACAGTTGATTGCTATCACTTGTTCGCGGTCACGGCCCCACCGACGTCGTGGGGATGTAATGAGGGTTTTATTTATCGTTACGATAATTTATTGTAGAATAAATAAACGTACGCACGTACAGACAATTGTGCGCAATGCGGGTATGCGGCGGAGAGAGAATAAATTCTTCCCGACGCAGAATTGATCTGCGGGGAAGAGGGTGGGACGAACACGGTCTTTTTTCCCTCCCTCTCGCGTTACGGCGGGGGGGGGGGGGGGAAGGGGAGGAGAATAATTTATCGTCGGGTGTGCGGTGTTTACCCGCTAATAAAATCGTGAAAGTTCAAGCGCAGATGAAGATAAACCGCGCGGTGCAAATGCGTGCGGCCTTGGCACTCGGCGAGATTTAACTCCTCCTTGGGGTCTAAAGAGGGACGCGCGGAGTTACGTGAAATATTTCCTCGGCTAAATCACGGTTATCGGCGGCGGGACTTGAGAACATTATTACGCGCCTGTAAAAAGCGTCATTACAATCGATCTTGACCGCGCATAAGTCAGAAAACGCTTGGGAGCTTTGGCAACGAAGATAATTTTCACGCTGGAAGATCGGAAAGTCTGATAATGGTGGGTGGGTACAAGTTAATCATTCGCAGAGGAAAACATTGGAAGAAGATAATTGTACTTATTTAGATGTTGTCTAGCTAAGCTGACACAACGCACGTAAGAAATTCGTCACATTGTCATATTGATAGAATGTCATTCCGCATATACAGGGTGATTCAGGACCTCTGCAACAAACTCTGAGGGACGATAGGTCTCGCAGAAAGAATCATTTTTTGTCAAGTA
>NJRQ01000114.1:124664-141886 GCA_003063805.1 Aphaenogaster ashmeadi | reverse complement strand
AGTCTACGGCGCTCTCCCGCCGCAGGCGGAGCGCAATAATTAATTCCGCACGATCGTTTCTCTCAATTGTTATCGGCGTCGGCCGTGGCCGGGTCTCTCTCGACGCATTCTCGTTATTATTTATCGTTTTCACCGCGTACGGTCCCTCGTATGGTCTCGCCGTACGCGAATCGCAGCCAAGGACGCGGACGCGATAAAACGCGAATTACACGCGTAGAAATCGCCACGACGATTTGTTTCTATTTATCCGGCATGTTTGTAGAGTGCGAGCGCAAGTACGACGTCGAATTACAGTTGATTGCTATCACTTGTTCGCGGTCACGGCCCCACCGACGTCGTGGGGATGTAATGAGGGTTTTATTTATCGTTACGATAATTTATTGTAGAATAAATAAACGTACGCACGTACAGACAATTGTGCGCAATGCGGGTATGCGGCGGAGAGAGAATAAATTCTTCCCGACGCAGAATTGATCTGCGGGGAAGAGGGTGGGACGAACACGGTCTTTTTTCCCTCCCTCTCGCGTTACGGCGGGGGTGGGGGGGGGAAGGGGAGGAGAATAATTTATCGTCGGGTGTGCGGTGTTTACCCGCTAATAAAATCGTGAAAGTTCAAGCGCAGATGAAGATAAACCGCGCGGTGCAAATGCGTGCGGCCTTGGCACTCGGCGAGATTTAACTCCTCCTTGGGGTCTAAAGAGGGACGCGCGGAGTTACGTGAAATATTTCCTCGGCTAAATCACGGTTATCGGCGGCGGGACTTGAGAACATTATTACGCGCCTGTAAAAAGCGTCATTACAATCGATCTTGACCGCGCATAAGTCAGAAAACGCTTGGGAGCTTTGGCAACGAAGATAATTTTCACGCTGGAAGATCGGAAAGTCTGATAATGGTGGGTGGGTACAAGTTAATCATTCGCAGAGGAAAACATTGGAAGAAGATAATTGTACTTATTTAGATGTTGTCTAGCTAAGCTGACACAACGCACGTAAGAAATTCGTCACATTGTCATATTGATAGAATGTCATTCCGCATATACAGGGTGATTCAGGACCTCTGCAACAAACTCTGAGGGACGATAGGTCTCGCAGAAAGAATCATTTTTTGTCAAGTAGAAGTAACCCATGTTCTCTGACGCGTCGTTTAGGTGCTACGCGACCGCGAAGGTCTTAGGTGACATTTATTACAATTATGAAAGGAATTCATCTACGTAGGTATATTGGTTCTGTTGATGTTTATTTTTACGATGTGGTGGCATTTATTACAATTATGAAATGAATTAATTATTTATTATTTCAAGTATACTTGCATACAATTTACAGAAGGTGTTCAAAGTGTCTACCCTGAATCTGACTGCATTTGTGACACCATCGTAACAATGGCTGCGTTCAGCAGAAAAAGCAGCTTTGCAACTGTTGTAAGATTCTTTAATATGATTGGTTCTTGGTTCCTCCTGGATCTAATTGTAAGTGTATATACCAATCACACATGTTAAAGAATTTTACACGGAGAAAATTTTATATTAAAAATTACTATGTATGGCAGTAGACGTGGACCATTGTTGGAATTATAAAAATTTATACCATATTATTATATAAATAATTATTAAACTCTTTTGTGAAAACATAGTAAAAATTTTTATAATTTCAGCAATTCAGGAGGTCCACGTCTACTGCCATACATAGTAATTTTTAATATAAAATTTTCTCCGTGTACAACTGTTGCAAAGCTGCTTTTTCTGCTGAATGCAGCCATTGATTGACGGACTCTATCAAACATTTGAGGTCTGTGTCGAATTCTTAAGGTTGAATTTGGTCAAAAGCAATGCATATTCGCACAATTAGTTCCTAATAAATGTCACCTAAGACCTTCGCAGTCGCGTAGCACCTAAACGACGCGTCAGAGAACATGGGTTACTTGACAAAAAATGATTCTTTCTGCGAGACCTATCGTCCTTCAGAGTTTGTTGCAGAGGTCCTGAATCACCCTGTATATAGAAATCACATATACAAAAGAAATGAAGAAGAAAATAATGTTCCCCATGCATATGTGCACGGTGTCGTGCGCGTACTCTGAATATAGGAATACAAAGGATATAAGAGGGTAACCTTTTTGCATCTCTATGCAGGCTAATATTCTTTTGTCTATTATTTCTGTCCGCGTTCTCCGCGCGGGAAGATAATGAGCGGTCTGTACGTGCGCCCGTTTCGAATCAATGGCACCCTCGCGGTAAGTGACCGACATTCTCTTCTCCCGCTGCACGCTCGCACGTGCCGATGGCAGTAACCCCGGAGACAATGATATCCCGACAATGGCACGACGACGAGCTCGTCGCCACATGTAAATGTAACCTTTTGTAGAAGCTCGCGGAGGATGCCCGCCGCGCGCCGCCGCGAGTGAAAGGTGCGACGCGCACCTCCTCGATTCCGCCACGAACTCCGTAGGTCTCATCTTCTCTCCTCTGCGGATTAGGAAATGTCAGCAGCCGGCGGCTGTTTGCAAAAAGTAGCGTTGTGAGACGCTTCATGGTTGATTCGCGCGCGATAACAATGTGACGCAACGAAGAAAAATCCTGGATTCTCAGATACCGTCCGTTGTGCGTCGTTATTTGCCTCGCAAATAGGTCGATGAAATGTAAATTATTGTTCGCGCAGGAACACGCACGGCTCGTGCAGATACGCCATTTAATCGTAGAGGTGCTTATTTATACTTTCACTTTGGCTTTTATCGACAGGGATAGAGTCAAAGTTGGAAAAGAAAATTTCTCAGGTCACGCTTAGATATACACTACCGTCGACAAGTTTCCGGACAAGGTCTATAACTAAGGAGCCTATTCTGTAACCTTTACCACAGTGTCGTCATCGTTATATTGTCGTTGCGCAGCTTTTTTACCATATATTATACCTGCGCAATGATAATATAATGAACAAATATAAATATGAAAAGCCCATATCGGTCGCGGCGGATCTTGGTGTCTAATAATAATTATTTTGTGAATATTCCTGCTCATGCGAACTGCGCGCCGCATATTCGTCGGTCTTGAAACACAGTCCTTACATGAAGCCGGAATAATTAATTCACATATTAAATTGACGATCAATTTAATTTTTGATGCTCACTAGCATCTATAAGATCCCCCCATCCCCCTATTCCCCGAAAAAACTGTAAAGAACTTATTGCGAAAAATAACACGATAATATAATGATAACGACACTTGTCGTTAAGAGTTATAAGTATCTACGATCCTGGAAATCGATCCGAGATCTTGGACGAAAAGAGAATTGACCAATCGCATTTGAACAATTCGGCTAATTGATCAATGCGATTGGTCAATTATCTCTCCGTCCGAGATCTCGGATTGATTTCTAGCATCGTGGACACAAGTTTTGCAGAATAGGCCCCTAAATTTTAAAAAGTGCTGTCTGTCAAAGGTAGTTTCTTCGATGAAAAGGAAGTATGAGTGTGAACTAAAATTGGCTTAAATTGATGAAATTTCTTTTGTTTCTCATTAGTTGAATAAAATTGGCTCAGTTTCTTATAATAGGCGTTTTACTACAATTTTTCGTGACTTATATACCTTTGTCCGGAAACTTTTCGACGGTAGTGTACGTAGGCGCGTTGAAAGATATTCGAAAATTAATTTATAATTTTGTCAAGTGAAATATTGCGCCATCGATAAAGATTACAAAGAGAAACTTGGTATATCATTTCTCCGAGTGATGAATGTGCGCACTGTGTATCACTTTGTTATTTTATAGTTGAGGCACAGTGAATATACGATAATACGTTACAGACACGCGAGATTGTGTGAGTACATGGTTGATAGTGTTGATACGCCGAAATACGCGCAATGATAAATACCGATTCGGCGAGTTCAAAAAGGGGAATCGTCGGCGTAATGCGATTTTATGGGACCGGCAGCACGGGGACGGCTATATTATCGGGCAGGGAATTCGTTTAAGCGCATTCGCGGCTTTGCGAATATAAGGTAGCCATATACATCGCGCCGGAGGAGTCAAACAAAACAGGCATTATATTACTGTCGCCATTTACCGCGCTCTCGCGAACAACCGAGAGCGCGAAGAGTAACCTTCGATCCTCCCGCATCCTTCACTGTATTCCGCGAGACGCGCAAGAGAAACCTCTCTTTCGGGCTCTCCGGCTTCTCGTTATGCAACGCGATTCTATTCGACGGCGGACCGTTAATTTAATTCGCGCTTTCCAGTTAATTAATACCAATTACGCGTGTGTTGGGGGAGTCGACTCTCGTTCGCGAGCCAGCCGTACGTATCTCGACGAAGGACGGGCCCTTTTAATCCGCGTAAACACCTGAGAGACCTCCGGCGAGGCGTGCATTAACGCGCCGATAAATTAACGACGGACGTGGAATCGGTTGTACGAGCCGATTAATGATTGCGGGTTAACGACTACGGTATCGCGAACCGCGAAATATTGGCCTAATGGGGCAATCACGATAGCGGAACGCGAATATAACACGACGTCTGGCGCATTGCGAATATGTTTCGCGCGAAGATAATGACATCGATCGGATAGCATTTACAAATCTGTAATGATAAATTATTGAGAATTGTATTGAAACGATTCTCTTTACAATTCTGAAACGTTACTCTAAACCTGGATTGCGAGACGCGATGGTGACTCAATCGATCACTGTTATAGTTTTCTCGTAATCCCCGGCCAGCTTTCAGAACCTGTTGATTTATGCGGCGAGTTCGGTGAACGCGTTCATCATGTCCTGGTTACAACTGATATGTGTTACTTGTATCGCGCATCACGAAATGCGGTTTACGCTCTTCTTACAAGTTATTTCTCGAGTTGACTTATTTCATACGTAATTTATATCTGACAGCACGCGGCGTGCGACGAATCGAAAAATCCTCCAAACTAGAAGCGTGATATTTTTAAAGTTTTATTATCGAACTCTCGCATCATTTTATCCATGCATATATATCTCCCTAAATTTGTTACATAAAAAAGAATGAAAAAGATGCAAAAAGCTGCATTGTACACCGAATTATTACATGGGCGTCCGCGGGGGGGGGGGGGGCAAGAGGGGGCATTTGACCCCCCTGGGCTACGTTCAGAAATCCTACTCGATGGATAGAGTAGCGTTTATTAACCAATCATGATAAAGAAATTTTTGTTCTTTTTGTCCTGATTGGTCAATAAAGGCTACTCTACTCGTCGAGTAGGATTTCTGAACGCAGCCCTGGAATCAGCAAAAAATTAAGCAATAGGTCTCCCTTTGAATAAAGGAAAGACAAAGTTGTGCTAACCTTGCCGATTTTTGCCTTAATTCATAGAATTATAATTTCAAAAGGTGTATAAATTTCAAATTATAAGAGTATTCTAATTCTGGAAGAGTAATATTTTGAATCATGCCCTCCTCCTGGAAAAAATCCTGCGGACGCCCTTGAATTATTATATCTTAATTAAAAATGTATACACCGTCTAATAGTAGTCCAGACACGCTCGCCGAGAAAGCAGTAATAATTTGAAAGCGGAGAGATCTAGCGTGCGGGATTAGTCGCGTATGTGTGTGTGACATCGCGGCCGGAGCCGTGTCAGATTTTACGCGGCCCTGGGATAATTTGTTTAAAAGTCGTCCGTCTGGTTTCCGCCTCGACAAGTGTAACGCAATCGTAATTCCCACCTGTAACATCGCGGCCGCTGGATTTGCATGCGAGCGGACCGGGCTCGGAGCTCGGACTCCGGACCCGGGTCTGACGAGTTCCCCCCGGGATCCAGACAATTAATCGGACCCCGCCATGAGCTTAAAGGACTGTTATTTTGTGGCATGTAACCGCATTTAAATGAGGTTACGTGTCAGCGTGGCCGCTCAGATCCCCTCTTTCTGCACCGCGATAAGAGCCTCCGTTTTTTTCCTCTTTTCTCCGAGCGGCTTTTCTTTTCCTTCCGAGCCACGACCGATATCTTTCTTTCTCACTTTTTATCTTTGGTATATCTTGTCGGACGAAAATTGCTCTTTCTACCTCTGCACACACAATCTCCTTTCGACGATTATTTTATCGCAATTATTTCCATATCGCGTGGTGTAGGGAACGCACACATATCAGTCTCTTGTCATCTTAACGTAAAATAATTTATACCCTTTTAGCGTTGGCTAATTAATTTTGCCTGACGAAAGAATGGACACACACACACATGAAAACTTACAAAATCTATTCTCTGTTTTCAAAATATTGCAATTATCTAATTATACACGGAAAGAATGGTTTTGCTGAAGTATCTAAAAATTTGGCCAGATACAGATCTGAAAATAATTTTGTTAGATCATCAAAAGTAACTACGTGGAACGCTCAAACATGATGATAATGCTACAAAAAGTTATGATATTCCAGCAACTATTTTGAGCGTCCTACATAATTATTTTAATGGCCCAACAAAATTATTTTCAGATCTGTATCTGGCCAAATTTTTAGATATTTCAGCAAAACCATTCTTTCCGTGTATTATTATTTATATAGTAATTATCTAATTAACTGATCTAATAATGACACAATATCCCGCTAGCAATTTTTACGCTGATTACAGTCTCTCTCGTCACTTCGCTTTATTCTAATTTACTTTTTTCTATGTCCTCTTTCACCGTGCACACTTTCTTTCTCTTTCTCTTCTCACCTTCGCTCGCATGTCGTGAATGCTCCGACCGTGCAATTCTAACTCGTGCAGTCCATAATTTGTCTTTCACTAACAGAAAGACGAGAAAGCTCGTGATTCGTTTCTTGTCTTTCTCTCTCTTTTTCTTCCTCTGTTGCATTTGTCATGTTCTCCTTTAGCTCTTGCGGACCGTCGTGACGTCGAATTTTATCGCACGGCCTTAATTACAGATTTCTGTGTCACGCAGTCGCGCGCGACTTTTCGTGTACGCTTTTCATTACACGTCGTTAAGAAGCGAAGTAAAAATAGCCCCGGTCTTACTTTCTGATATTTATGAAACTGTTTGCGAAGTAAAATGTACATATTATATGGCGCCATTATTTTTTATCTCGTATGTTTAAAACTGTGCAAAACTAGTTGATAAGAATATTCGAAAACTAAACGTATGCAGTTATATTAATTTTCCCACCTGTTCAATGTTTTAAAATTGAATTCAACTGAATTCAAAATCGTCGGATATGAGCTGATACTCTTTGTCGATGGGAAAATTGCGCGCGATCGATTTTTTTTGCCAGAAATTCTACGATGATTTTCAGTTAATTCGTCTTCCTGGTTTGTGCTTTTCCAAGCTCCACGGGGCGCCTTCGATCGCGTAGCCGCGCAAACCTTATTTAGCACGTCGGAGGAATTCCAGGTTTCCTTTTTCTCTTCGGGAATAGCCGTACCGAGGAATTCGCGTGCGAATTCCACGGGAATACATTCGCGGGGAGGAGCCGCCGCGGTCGGACGCGAAAGCTGCGACGGTCCGCCGGAAAGATATGGGATGTTCTCGCGCGATATTAACTTTAACCCTTCATAAACCAGAATAGCTTCCGAGTAACATACCGTGCCGTCCGTCCGTATGTCTCGCGCGAAATGTGATGTATGCCAGTGTTTAACCTTTAACTGCTCGCTCGGAAGCTGACAGACTCCGCATTTGTCCGACGTATACTATTACTTCCTTTTGTAGTTTTGATTTATTAAGAATTGCCTTGACGACTACGTGATTATTTGTGAGATTAAGACGTAAGCTGAGATGTGAGTTTAGATTTTTTTTTATGAATACGACAACGTGAATTTTTTATTGTGGGAGAAAAGAGAGAATTCCGCATGTTGTGAATTTGATAACTGACTCCGATTACGCTCAGTACGATCTGTATCTTAATTTAACTGTTGAGTAAGATATTTTATTAATACTAGTTTTCTAGTACGAATGCAAGAATTGGGCGATACAGAGTTAAGAAACCTGAGCAGCGACAATAAAACCTCTCGTAAAGGTCGAGCCTTGTTGCGACGGAGTAATGTAGATCTCAGCGAAATTATTACTCCGCTCTGAAGCGCAGAGCTTCTTTCCATAAAAACCACGCACGTAAGAAATAAATATTACGTACCGTTTTTACGTGGTTTGTTGCACGGTGGAGATACATAGCGACAAAAGTGATGAAACTGGTTATGTATTTCGCAGGATGTTATTAGTTACAACCAGTGATGTGCCGTATAGTTTACGTCAATTATTTACATGATTATTTACGTGTAAAGAATTAATTCTTTACATTGCTATTTTCCACGTAAAAATATAAAGAATTTCATAATTGGCTGATTTACATTTATAATAAACGAAAAAAAATTTTTAAATAACCTTTATTTAAATTTTCCAAATCAAATACAAGTTTACTATAATAATAAAAGTGATTTTTTTACTCTACTTCAACTCTAATTCAACATAACATAATAAACCAAATATTACAATTATCCATTGTCAGATGTGAATGAATAAACTTTATTTAATATTCGTCAGTTTTATTAGAATCGGTTATTCTAAAAGAGTAGTATATATGCAGAAGTTTTTTTGACTGCTCAAAGGTCAAACCTTTCAATATTTTATATATTTTACATTCTTTACATTCTTTACGTATTCTTTACTCCATGTGTAAAGAAATAATTCTTTACACGTAAACGCACATCACTGGTTACAACCAGAGCCGGAGGAGAAAAAAAATTATTCTTCGTTTAAATTGAGCATTTTGCGAGCAGTGTGTTGCTTAGCACGAAGAAGAGAAAGAGTTTAATTTATTTACCTAATGAAAGCGTATGGCATATCCCGTTATGACATGAATACGGCGTGAATGTTTCACAGGCATTAGCAGCTTCGAGTACGCTGCTCGTTACCAAATACCCCCGATGAGAAGATACAAATTATCGATGTACTATTTACGCATGAATTTCAGAGTTCAAACAAAACGTTAAAGCGTTAATTTTAAGATTTCTCACCATGTCCACTGTATGTTTATGGCGTAAACCACCGTTTTCCCTTTACTTTATTTATCGGAATAAATTACGATATAAATGAGAATTCAATTATTATTCAGAAATGATGATTTTTAGTTTTATGTTAGAAATCGCATCGGAATGTTAAAGACAAAAAAATTGTCATCTATCGATTGCACTTCGTGAATTCCCATACCTCGCGTAACGTGTAACCACGTCGGAGTGGCGAAGTCGGCTCGAATTTTCGTGGCGAAAGGTCATCTCGTTAGAGAACTCGTATCGTGGTTCGTGCAATAATTTATTACGTAACCGCGGCTCCTCGTCGTGGTATTCTTACATCCGGGATCTCCGAGAGAGTTCTTTAGCACGTGCGAGCACGTTACGAGATTTGATGTAACCATCGAATCCTTCCTTCGTTCCTCCGTCGAGGTGTAAATCAGCTGACAAAGCAGATTAAAACTGTAAACCGCACGAAACTGGATACCTGCACTGCAAATCCAAGCGTGTTATTTTTACATGCATAAACATTTAAAAGTGACACATTTGACTGAAGCTCTTTCTACATGTTTCTTGCCGTTTTAGGTCATTTAACACGTTTAATCGTATTAAATTAAAAATTAATACGTTAAAACATGTTAAATGGCATGATTTAAAACGGCAAGGAATGCGTAAGAAGAGCTTCAGCTAAAATAACACGCTTGGATTTGCAGTGTGTATATCATTTTTCTCCTCAACAGAATGCGTGTTAGACGCATATTCTCGTACGAGCGAGTATTTGCTGATGTATACAAAGTATAACTATTGTTGTCGTGTTAATGACACATTTTTTCACGAATCTGGAATTGATTTTTTCTACATAAACGTTTACGAGACATGGTTATAAGGTTTACTGCAAATGTGTAGCGTAAAGTCTTAATTAAGAAAGCAAGATGCTGTTATTTTTGCTCTGAAAAGTGCAAGTATGCAAATTTGTTTATTATTGTAATTTCTCCTTCTTTTTATATAGATACCAATATTTAATATAGCAACATTAACATGAATAACATTTTGAATATCTGAAGATGTTGTTACGATATTTCTACATTCACTTTTAATCAAATTAATAATTAAATTTTAATGAGTAAATAAATTAATGAATAAGTAATAAATTAATTAATAATTACATATAAATAAGTAAATAATAAGTAATAAATAGTATACTGGTGTCTCGGGCGGTATTATTTAAAAAAAATTAATTAGAGAAACGGTTTCACGATTCGCTCACGATACTTTCGCGATGACTCGGGCTTTTCTCTTTTCGACTATCACTGAGTGCAAGAACGGTGACATTTCTGGTTTTCGCTTTATCGGCGATTTCGCGGAAGACTTTCTTTTAATAGACGAGATAACCGGTATCGCGCCTATCGACCTACCGTTGTCGACGATACGCACGTAATATCGTAGGAACGATAGTTCAACACGGCTTACATACTTTGCTACTTACTTCGGTGTCCTCCTGTGGAACATCCTGCCCCGATAAGGATCCTTCGTCTCTTTGGCATGCGCGTCGTACGGAGATAAGGCCACTTTTCACCGCCGATGCTCGTTCCTAAGAACGTCCCGACTTAACGAAGCTAATGTACTCTCTTTCTCTCTCTTTCTCCTTTTCTTATTGCTTTTATTTTAATAGAAGAGGAGAAACTTGCGACGATTCTAAACTCGAGGTGATTTTCTATCGCGATCTTCCTTTCTTGCCAGTTCTTCTCGATAATATATCAACTCATCTTGACGTTAATTATAGTTAAATAATAAATTTATTAATTATTAAGATTGACCAATAAGGTTAGTGCTTAATTTTGTTCTGATCAGGACATGCATGTTTCGCTATAACTTAAAAATTCTTTTCAAGAAAATAGGTCTTGCATTATTAAGAATACACTTCTTTATAATTTAAAATATTAAGTACACAAGAATTGAAATGAAAGAAAATTTCACAACAATTCTTTACAATGAAGACATGTATTTCTATATACATTGAATTCGTCGACTTAATTATCTTCTTTAATATTGATTCGGAAATTTTCCAGAACGAATTTGTTGCGCTCTCTCGATCATATTTATTTTGAACAATAATAATTAGGATAAGACCGTGATGTGTATAACACAATTTAAACTGAGAAAAGGCCAAGAAACGGTCATAGCCGATCTTATTGTTAGTGCTTAAATAATATTAATGTGTGATTTTTCTATGAACTGCGTGGTGCCGTTACCAACGGTCTTGAAACGCAGCTCTTGAGTATCCATTTATTAAATTGATAATCAATTTAATGATACTGATGCTCACATTTCATATTTATTTTGATTATGAAATTTTTGTTTCCTGATTGCAGAGGGAAATACTGTCCACCTCGGCTCGATTTTTCGCATAAAGTATCAGTCGTAAAGAGACATGCCAGGCGAGTGGTATCTCGCTACAAGCTCGTTACAACGACAAGTAATAATCGAGTCGTACAACGTTGTCGTCGATCTGCGCAGAACGGTACACTTGACCGCTATCCGGGCTTTCTTTCTCTTTCTGTTGCGAACGTCGGATAACAGCATCGGGACTCGCGGCCGCAGATTGGCCGGCGGGATAAACTCAGGAGACCGATGGAAAAAAATGATCGTACACCATTAAGCGGATCGTCGGCACGTTCCTCCTCGCGGTATTCTTAATTGCGCGATGATTTCCTCCGCGTTAATAATTTATCGACGTGGCGTAATATCGCGAGCACGATGATGAGCGTTGATTTAGATACGGGTCATGATAGATCTCCTTTTCTTCATTATCGAAACGATCGTTATAAGAGAGAAATTTCAGGGAATAGCTTTTCTGAAATTTTCCTGAAATTTTGTTCTATTTCGCGTTTGCAGTTTTTACTTACGTCGTAATGTCCCCTTTTTTATTACACTGAAAATAAAATTCTTGCTAAACTTGTGAGATGCATTTAGTAATACTTTTTTTGAAGTATTTGATAATTATAAACATTTGTAATAATTATAAAAGAGCAAATTTTGTTTAGTTGAGCCAACTAAATAATGTAATACTTATTATACGTTTAGTTGAAACTATTTCACCGAGGTGCTTGGTAACATTAACCAAGCCTGGATTTTTATAACCAAGCCTTTCTTTCAGTGTACGGAATACTCGTTTTCAAGCTACGTTATCCGAGTTATATCGCTAACATGTAATGCGCGGTAATCGCAAACGATGGCATTTTATTAAGACTCTAACCTGTCCGATTTGGTCTTATGGAACGTGTCTTACGACATTACGTTTACGGTTCTTCCGAAACGTGGCTGGCCGGTACTCGCGACAGAGCAATCGCGGCGGACTATGCAATCTGCATAAACGGTTTTAGCGGCCCCGACATCAGGAAGCCGAGAGAATTTTATTCAATTAACGGTACCCTCGCATCTCGCTGAAAACTTTTTTAACACGCCTCCGCTCGGTGCTCTACGTGCGCGACTCGATTTTCTCACACCGTCAGGCCGGGCGCCAAAAGAAGAAAAGAGAGAGAGAAAGAGAGAGAGAGAGAGAGAGAGGAGGTTTCTTTACTTCGAAAGGCGATAAAGAAGCGTTGGCAACGAGTCCGAGGCCTGGATTCGTAGCGCGCGAAGCGAGCTGGCCGTAAATCCAAAGATATTAATCTAATTACGATAACCCCGAGACGATCACCGTACTTATTCCCAACGGTACGATAAATCCGGGGTTTCCTTACCACTCCCAGACATCTGTATTAATTGCAGAGAGTCGCAGATATATGCCGTGCACGTACGAGGGATAAAATACCGTGAAAACCGGGGCGCAACCGTGAAAACTAAATCGCGTCAGCGATACATTATTTCGATTTCTAATCCGTGTCTAGTAGAGATCTACGAGAAATGTTATGCTTTGTGTATGGATGAAATAATATAGAAACGTATTCGATATACGATAACATGGTTCTTAGGAATAGAAATTTCATTGCGTCGAATATCATACCGGAGAAAACGCTAATAGCTTTTGCGTTTTTAGCAGAAACGCTATTAAGCAATGAGAAGTCGGAGAACGGATTGAACAGAACTCAAAAAAAGAAAATATTTCTAAACTAAGGTTAGTTAGAACTCTTTAAATACATAGAATTTAAAAGCTTATATATGTTTAATATATGTTATATATGTTCAAATTATATATGTTTTAAATATATAGAATTTAAAAGCTTATATAAGTTTCATTAGTTACTCTTTATCGAGATACTTATATATCAACGCAATGAATATTAATGTCTTACATTTAACAATTTTTTATAATTATTATACACATTTTTTTTGATTGCACCAACAAAGTTAACAAGTTGCAACTTATTTTTAAACTTAATCTGTATTTGGAATATCGCGTCGTCAGTAACGTTTACATTTTGCACGATTTTAAAATAATATTGAATATATAGAGATATTTTTCTGAACAGAAATAGAGTATTTGCTCTCTTTCCGTTATAAGTCTATAATTGGTATTGCGTCGTGGATAATCGCAATGGCCTCTCGCGCAGTCCCTCTCGCCCATGGCCGCGATTTGCAGGAAGCGGCCCGATCGCGAGGTATAGACGCAAGTTGCGCAAGTCAGCACCAGGAAGCTGTCGACGCCAGTCAGGGCCGTGATAGAGGCGGGGATAAATGTGTCTGTGCACGTACGGCCCTCGTTTTCCTTCGTGTGCTTTGGCCTTGTCACTAGTCGCCGGCCAGCTGGATTCCTCTCTGCATCTCGCTTCTTCTCCCGCCGCTGCTTCTTCGTCATCTTTCCTCTTGTAGCAAGAATATGAGAGGAAAAGGAAGGAAGAGAGTGAGAGACAGCGAAAGAGAAAAATATTCTAAGAAAGGGAAGGAAGGAGGGAAGTTGAAGCCTACTCTGGGTTCTATTAAAACACAGATTGTAGCATTATGAGATTGACTACGCATAACGAATAAAATTTCAGTCAGATTTCGGTCACTAGTTGTAAGATTTGGATCTGATTCAAAGATCAAATATTTATCATTCAAAATTTTGGTGAGATGAACTCTTTTCTCTTTTTTACCATGCTTTTTACCAGCTGAATATCTTGTATTCAAATAAGTATTTAATTAAAATTGGGAAAATGAGCCTATTGGCTATGGAAAAATGAAGCTATTGGTTATGGAAAAGTGCATTCTGTATATTGCAATACACTTTGTATTCGGTTACGTTCTCTGTAACATCATGTCTTTTAAACTCCGGAAAAGTTGCTGCCCGCTCCTGGGCATCGACTGATATCTAGATCTGCCGGTTCTACCTGGGATTGCAGCAGTCTCGATGATTTGTTCGCCGACGGGGCTACTTTGGCGGGGCTCGACCCCTCTCGTCGAGATTAGCATTGCCACTTAGACTTTTTCAGCTTGGGAAAATACGGCCGCGCGATAAATAAGCGATTAAGCGATTCGCCCGTCTGCCCAGACTCTCAGACGCTACGCCTCTCGCGCTAGTTAGATTCTACACGGTCTGGATAGTGCGAAACCTCGTACCGAACTAACGTCGTTCCCACGACTGCGATTATCCAGCCCTTTCGCAAACAAAACTCGCCCGATTTTCGTGACTCACTCTCGTGAAAAACGGCTCGTTCTGAAAGAGGTTGAAATTTATAATATCGAATAATCGATGTCGAGCGAAACATGTCGATTAAATAACTTTAATTTCTTGGTTGTCGTCTGGATCGTCGATATTTGAAAAACAATATAACCGATCGTTTCTGTAAGCGCATTACGTACAACTATTTACGACACTTCGGTATTCTTTTAGAATGTGAATTTATTTCGTTTTTCATTTATCACGATGGTGTTTGAAACGAGATTAACTTATACGAGATCGTGCGGTTCTGTTTTTCTCATTTTACCTCTCGTGCATGCGAGACGCACAACGTTTAACATTGTAGACCGCGTTATTTATAACGGTACAGTGTCACGAAGTTTATGGCAGGGTGCAAATTACGACGTGTAGTCTCTTTTTTCTCTCCTCCTTCGATCGCCTTCGTTCCGGGCTCGTAAATCTGACGTATCGGGCGCAGATAAATTATGAAGTGACTGGAAGGTTAGTGCCACGTGGGTGGAAAGTCGCCTTGGCGAAATTCCGATTTGTGTTTACGCGGAGAAAAGCGGGAGAGAGAGAGAGAGAAAGAAAAGACGGAGGTAATGCGAAGAATGGCTTAAGGATTTCTTCCGTTCGAGTTATAGAAATTTAGGGCATTCGCTTTTCTCACGGTCGCGAGATCGAGTTTCAGGGCTGCTCCGTTTCGCGAATACACGCATGTTGGCGTGTTTTTCGATGCAATTTGATTCACCTTCAAGCATATGCCTTAGCCTCAAGTGAGATTTAGTTATGGTTAAAGTTTCGTACCTTGACTATTATTACGCGAGCAAAAATTAAATACTGTAAAGAAAATTTATTTATCCAAATAGCACATTGGTAATTTTTATAATATTATATTTTTAATTATATATAATTCAAATGACATGTGAAAGCCTTAATAATTACAACCGTAGAACATTATTGCTTAGCTTAACTTACAAACTTCAATATCAATACATTACTGAAATTTTTCATTACTCAAACTTTCTGAAACAATTTTTGAATTAATCCGATTAATTTAATGAACTAAAAGCGAAGGACTTATTTTGATATTTTATTCTCTTTTAAGAAGTTTTATATTAAAAATACCCTATTCTTATATAATTCCATAATTTCTATATAATTAATGAAGTCTCAACTCTTCCTTACAAGTTAAAGAATATTTAATATATTTTAAGCAATAAGTATTTAATGCTTAATAAATTTAAAAAGCTAAGTATCCATTCTTATACTGATAATTTATAAAATATTTGTAATTGATTTTAATGTTGATCCCGTTGTAGCAGTTAGAACTGCACAACGCACGTTTTCAGCGTGCCATTTGTCTTTAGATTTGTTTAAGAACGGGAACCAAACATATCGATTGCGATCGTATCGCGATTTAATCCAGGAATGCGAAGGAACGAACGGTAGTAGCATCGATGTTCGATTCTTCCTGCGGGCGTGGTCGGTCGCATGGTCGCGAGCTGACGAATTACCGCGGCGCATGGTTGGCAGAGCATGAAGGCAAAAATCGGTCTGGTTTCGTGTCGAGGCAAGACGTTCATCATCGTTCTCTCGCCTTGGGTGACTTCGCCAAGTACCCGGGCGCGCGCGAAAAGCGGTGACCCGCGACGTGCATCCTCGTCGTTTCGCTCGACATAAACAGATTCGTATCGCTCTCTCGTTTACAACGCAACCTGGAAACGCAGCCGGCGCCGTATCTCGCACCTCGCGGAAACGTTCCTGCACGCTGTTAAACGTTGATCAACCAGCAATATCGATAGGATCGCGCCGGCATGAGAATTATCTCTTTTTTTTTACCGAGAAACGTTATCGATCTTTCTTCTGTTTTGTCGAAACATTTCCTTAATACTTCCACTGTAGCGCTATTTAGGCGCGGCAGTATAAACTGTCATACTGAAAAAATAATTTTCTTGTCATAATCAAAATTTGGTAGACCTAACCAAATAATTTGTTAATATTTAGTTGATTAATATAGGCTCAACCAAATGTTTAATTACTCCAACCAAAAAATTTGGTCCCTTCTATTTAGTTCTTGCAACAAAAATATTTTTCTTGCTTTAATATTTTCTTTTAAATATTTTTTCGTCTTAATTTTATAATTGTAGTGTCAAAATAATATTTGCTCTTGGTGCCCAATTTTGGGGACTCTCCTTCCAAGAGTCACGTCGGAGTGTACGTGTCGTGTATCGTCCGTTTTTGGGTCAACACATTTCAGTGCTTTACCCGGGATTTGGGCAAAGGGTTGGGTAGTTATTTGGTGAGGTGTCGAAATCTATATGTTTCGTATCGAGGATCCGATTCGGGAATGGTTTTATAATCAGGATAATTAATTTGGAAATCGACGGGAGTTATTTGATAAGGAAAAGATTCTTGCGGATCTTCCGAATCGTGGTTTGGTTCTAATCCGCGGAGTTTTAGAAGGATTGGGAAAGGATCTTGATTTAAAACAAACGCCTGTTTTGCTTACTACCCTCTGTAGCCGCCTTTGATTAGTGTTTATTAGTTGCTGATTATTAGTGTTATCGTCGCTACGCTCTTTGGCAGCGACAGCGTTTAATGTCACCGTCGCTACACTCTTTGGCAGCGACAGTGTGGTCTCGGCGACAACAGAAAGAGTCGATTCTAAGTTTA
>NJRQ01000114.1:84022-112420 GCA_003063805.1 Aphaenogaster ashmeadi | reverse complement strand
TTTTTTCGTTAAGTATTTTTCGAGTTATGAGGCTTGAAAGTTACAGTATTTTGACATAAAATACAAAATATCTTGTAAAACATTAAGTTTTCAGTAATGTTACCTTAATACTTTTATGCACAGAATAATGAGACGAATCAATTGGTATGAAACAAAGACATGGTTGCTTTTAAGAAAAAATATGCAGATGCATGTTGCAAATTACTTATCCTTTGTGGTTTGTCCAAATATATAAGATAATATAAACTATAAAGCATGTTATATTATTACCAGTAAAAAAGAAGACTCGTGCGTTGAATGAAAGTGATCGTGATGTACGGAGGTATGTTGTTCAAATTTGTTTCTAGTGGTAATAATAACATGCTTTATATATTATCTTATATATTTTGACAAACTACGGAGGATAGTTATGAAATTTATCTAATAACAGTAACATTTATAATGTCCAAAAACGACAAATTCTAAAGAACAATGAGAATTTGTCCGTACGTCACGCGCGTTTTTGCCCATAAGTTATTTTATATATTTATCATTACTTGGCATTTATTCTATTCAAAACAATAAAGAATTATAAACTACTTAACATATTTTACAGTTATTGAAATTTTGGTATGTATTCTGATAAAATTTAACACCAAAAAACACACATTTTATATTTTAAAAATCGGTTGACCGACATTTAGCCTATTCTCATTTATATTTGACAATTTCGTCGGTCCTAATCTTATTATTATTTTATATTTTATTATGGTAGATATTATAATAAATCAGACAAAATCACATAAAATTCTTCGAAATGCCATATTATCCTATGATTACCATGATTTTTAAGGTAAATTCTAAGAGAAAATTCTGTGTAGTGACAACTTTTCTAACTTATTAATAGATTTAAAATTAAAAAATACAATGCGAGTTATGCGTGGTTTCTAGTGCCATCATTCTACATTGCTATTCATGCGAGTAGAAGAATAAAGAATGTCGAGGACATTGGCGGTCACGGTATCAGAACGTACCACGAATCCTTAGAAAGGATTCGCTATATTTCTTTCCCGACCGCGGTATTCAGAGCGGGCGGGGTCGGGAAATAGGATCGGCCGAATCGCGGATTCCGTCGATAGGGGATCGCCAAGGGAATAGCGTCGGGTCACGTTACCGTTGTGGTCGGGGATCAGTGGTCGGTCCCTTCGGCAACCTCGGCAACGACGGCATCCGCATGGTAGGTAGCACGCTAGCACGCTAGCGGCCACGCCGACAGGGTCGTGAGTCGAAACACGAATAGCGAGCCGACGACGAAGATACCAAAGCCCGATCGGTGGGTGACCAGGAAGTCGTAAGAGGGAAATCGAGACATTCGGTACCGAGCTATACGGAGATCGTCACGAACACCCCGCGGCGCTCTCCCGGATTTATGTGTGTGATTTATTCAGAGCGTAAAAAAATCGTGTCGTTTCTTTTCTCCTACTTATCGAAAGGAAAACTTCGAGGTAATTTGACAAACAGGTCCGTACGCTTTTTTATTCCTCTTGATGAGTAAGGATATAATCAGAAGAATATAATAATTCTAAGAAGGAGATCGTAATGATTCTACGCAACCAATTACGCTACACGAGTGGAACGCGCCTAAGGATTAACGCGCGCGAAGGTGAAGATACAGCGTGTAATAGCTCGCGATAAAATCAGGATTTAGAGCTCGATTGGTACAAACGTGGAGAGATCCACACATCGTTCGAAATCGCGATCTCGCGGATATGGGTAGATAGAGGTACGGTGGCGTCATAAAATACAGCGCGGGAAATTGCAGATTCTTATGCTCGCGCAGCGAATATTCATATTCGAAGTCCGCCTGGCGAAGAATATATGATCTTCGTGACTAGCGGACTGATACGTTGAAAACATCCACTTTGCGATGAAAAATACAAAACGTGCATTTCTCGCGATAATCGCATTTACTCGTTGGGCGTTCTTAGCAGAACATTCCCTTTTATAATATACATGTTTTGCAATTTATAATATTTTAATATTCTAAAAATAAAAAAATATTAAACAATATATTATATTGTTTAATATTTTTTATTTTTAGAATAGATTTATTAGGGCAGTCCCGAAATCACTGCAAGATCGTCCCTTTTGTAATATACATGTTTTGCATGCATGTCAAGTTATTTATAATATTTGTTATTTTTAGAATAGATTTATTAGGCCAGTCCCGAAATCACTGCAAGATCGGGTTGACCTGTAGCAGGGTCGAAGCAAGCTCCATACACCCGCTTTGTTCCAAAAATCAGTTTAATATTCTGAGTCCCCTATGGGGACTGTACCAGATATTAAGCTGATAAGAACAGATACTACACATTTGATCTTAGCTCAGGTGAGCCGAGAAGCGATACCGGTAACTCGTTTCTCACGCCTTATATGTAGTTTGGTGACAAATTCTGTATCGAGAAAATGCGCCACGTAGTGGTAAGCGAAGCAACTACTCGTTTCGACCATCCCCTCTCTCCCGATGTCTCTTCCATCCCCTCTCTCCCGATGTCTCTTCCATCCCCTCTTTGCTCAAGTTAGAGCACGTGGCTAGAGCCGCTAGAGGTTAGAGTCACATGAAAGCTTGTATTGAATCGTTAGCTTCTGTTTGTAAAAATCATAGATCTGTAAAAAGTTTAACTCTAAAACCGGATGCCGCTAAGCAACAATTTTCACGTATTGTATCGTATTTTAATCTATAAAATATCTATCTCTTAATAACAATTTTTTATCATTATATTAGTTGATACGTTTTATTTTATGTTAAATATTTTATTCTTAATTAACTCTATCATTTTTATTTAATATATGGTTGCCACTCTTCTTTTTCGGAAGATATACTTGAAGGTTCCGCGATTACATTTGCAATATACAATTAGTCATTTCACCTGACTTTAGGAACTTCGATAACTGCCCCGGTTGATTGGAACTGGTCGAACCAGAAAGGCCCGAATCTGTAGGCGGTATTAACAGCCGCCTGTAGAAACCAGGAGGATGTGGTAGGTCAGGATTTATATTGGTTTCTCGATGTACGAAATTACACATCTTCTTTAAAATATATTTTAAAATATATTTTATGTTCTGCGAAGGTCTCAAGATTCTTTGATTATAAAATGTGCATTTATTTCGAGATATGTTTAATTATATTATTGCAATTAGTTTGCAATGATAACATCTTCGATAATATGACGAGGCGTAGCATATAACATATAACATAATATTTAACATATAATATTCAACAGATATGCTATATAATAATTAAATAATCTTTGTACTTAAATAGAAAATGAAAGCTACAATATTGTTGTAAAATAATTATGATAATAGTTGTAAATAATGTTGTAACAATGTTGTAAAATATTGTTGTAAAATAATGATGATAATAGATTGTAATAATGTTGATAATAATGTCGTAAAATAATGATGATAATAGTTAGTTTTAAAATTTTACGAGCAAAATGGGATTCACTAACGTGGACGTAACCGAATATCCAAATCCAGTAGAGAGATCCGATTCTATTGACACGTCTTAAAAAAACTTATCGGTTCTTACAGGACATGCGTTACAGGAGGAAGAGATTACGAGTACTAGCTAGGAGAGTTTCCGTGCTTTCTCTCCGTCGTACTGTCTCAATCCTCTCGCGCATTGTTCGTGCCTCGCTTCTTCTTCTTCCTCTTCCTCCGTGAGAGATCTTCCCACGCACGTGCCGGAGTCCACGTACGGCTGGTCCACGGAGCCCCCTGGTGAATAATTACCAGATGAAGATACCGCCGCCTCGTGTAGGCTGATATCTGCTCTTCCCCGGCCGCCTCGTCCGGCGATTTTGCAACGGTACCTATGCGCCTATTCTGCATGGCGACGACGACAACGTTTTGTCCGTTCGCGAACAAAAGCAACACGACGCTTTTGTCCAGGATTCGAATTCAACTGCATCGCGCCGCAACGTCGAAATCAGTCCCCAGTATCACACAAACCTGGATTCGTATTACGCACTGAAGTGGCACGTTTTCGATACATTCTCTATTGCGTCCCACATATATCAATGACAGCAATGTTTCCATGTTACAATTGCGTCTTTCAAGGTTTCTTCTCTGAAATCTTGTTCACATATGAATGACGTTATTTAGAAATTCAATAGGGCTATGCATTATGGTGAAAATAAAGTAAATCGCGAAAGAACAAGAATAGTTTCCAAATGGAAATTTTTACGGAAGTGATTTTAATGGTTTTATAAGAAAAATACATATTTTATTGTATCTTTTTTCAGGGAAATGTAGCATCGACATTAAAAATTTAAAGCACTTACACGAAAAAAAGTTTTCTTTGCGAAAAAATAATTTTAAAAATATCTTTTCTGGGAATACTAATAAGAGAAATTTATTTCTATGCATTTTAACGCTTCAATTACGTCGAAATTTATTGTCGAGGGTAAAAATCGAGAGAAATGTTTATTAATAATTTTATTAGTGTCTGTTAATTTATTTAACTTTACACGATTCTCACGAGTTAAGCAATTTTATCTACTCTGCTCGTCGTATATTTTTCTACTTAAGAAGTTTGATTGCTAAACAGCGTTTCACGTTTTGTCGAGGGTAAAAATCGAGAAAAATGTTTATTAATACTTTTATTAGTGTCTGTTAATTTATTTAACTTTACACGATTCTCACGAGTTAAGCAATTTTATCCACTCTGCTCGTCGATATATTTTTCTACTTAAAAAGTTTGATTTATTAAACAGCGTTTCACGTTAAGCAATTTTATCTACTCTCTACTCGTCGTATATCTTTCTACTTAAGAAGTTTGATTGTTAAACAGCGTTTCACGTTTTCTATGTCAATGCGTTCGCCTGCGGGACATCGTGCCCATCACTATAGTAGACAAGGAGGTTAATCGATATGGCCGGTATCGCATAACTGTGCATGCGGTCGGACGTAAACTTTACACGTTGTGTGCATTTGCATACAATCGTACAGCGTGTAAAGTTCTCGCTCTATAAACGTCGCGATTCTTTCGAAGTGCGTCCATCAAATTCGCGGCTGTTGCCACGTACGTAACGAATCCCGAAGAGTATTTCCGTCGTGTAATGCGCGGTGAAAGCGGCGGCTTTTATTAACCGCAAGAGATTTGCATGAAAACAATGCGCGAGAGATACACCGCGTGCGTTCATTTGCGCTCTACGAGAATGAAGAAATTTTTCTAGGAGAAATTTGAAGATGAAGTTTTTAAGATAAGCTCGAAATTGCATGTAAATTTGAACACGAAAGTGCGAAGGAGCATCCAAAAGCGTTCGAAGCAGCGCGATAAGTTTTTCGCGGCGTCGCGTTGCTCGCAGCTCGTATAGCAATGAAAGAGAAATCGTGACGATCCGCCGCTGCCGGCTGCTGCGCTCGTTGGCTGCGCTTCTTCTTTATTTTCCTCTCCGCCGACTTTGTTTCTAATTAACGGCTGCCGCGTGCTAATTGTCCAGCTGACGTAGCGGGAGACCTTAGAGATTCTTTTAAGGTGAATCGAACAGGTTCAACCTTGAGCCGTGCGAAATTGTTTTCTCCCGGCGTAGGATGCGCCTTCTGCGTAAATTGCGAAATGTTCCCTGAAAAGTTTTATCCATGTTTTTCCTACCGCTGGCTGTCGCAATCTTGCTTTTTGTAAAATAACTGCGGCAATTGTGATAATTATGAATAGCAATTATTTGCAATATATAGTTAATCTCTCGTTATTTTATTTCAGTGGTAAAAATACTTAAAAATTCATAAATATTATATTAACCGTTACTACCTCGTAAAATCTACATATTGAATTTTTAATTAGAAACTGTAACATATATATTATTCAAACATTTTTTTAATGCTTATATTTAAATAATGAACTTTATAAATATTTCTTCTAACAGTCAATACGATTTTTCTGTTGCAGAGATGGCAGAGGAGGTGGTTCGTTCTGTACGACGATGGGGAGCTGACGTATTCTGTGGACGAACACGTGAGTGAAACTTGTAATTTGATATTGGAGACGAATTCGACGAATCAAATCCTTTTAACCGATTATTTATCTTTTCACTACGCGTGAAAAAGCCGCTTTACCGCCAACAAATCCATTTATCGTATTGATACGGATTCTTATTCCTTTTGCGTTACTTTTAATGATACAATCTGCGATAGAAAAATTCTATACTTTTTTAAACCACAAGTCTCTTATCTTATTCAACAATTTTAGATGTGAAGAGAAGCATCTTTTTAATATCTTTAATTAATATCTTTAATTAGTTGGACATGCAACTGTAGTAATTAAAGCAAAAGATGCAAGATTTTGCACGACATCTGCCTAGCGATTAATTCGCGTGACACGTTTTCAAATAACAAATTAATTCTTCTGTCCAATCACATTTACCGTGTTGATATAAATGTTGGAGATAAATGAGAGAGGGTAGAATGGTGGCATTATATCACGGATAACGGAGCGGGAATAGTACGAAAATATGGCAGGCGCACGAGTTGGAGTACCGCGAACTGTCAGAATCTGCGCGTTATGCCAGGCAGTGAATCAAGATCTGAGAGGTGGCTTTCTCGGAGGCTGCGTGCACGCGGCAGAGTGTACCGGGAGGTCGGAGCCGATTGTGTACTCTACGGTGGCCTGCCGTGCACGCATCAGCCGGCCACTACCTACCGACATCGGCATCGGCAACGGCAACGTCAGCGCAGCGGCGTCTCGTACACACAGAACATTCGTTGCTATAAATGACCCCGACACCGGTACATCTCGAGTTTCCGCTTCCTGGTGTCGATGCGGACGCGGAAACTCTTTCAACCCGTCAGAATTGATTTACGCACGAACGGGCGCCAGAATAGAATTCATTACTGTCCCTCAAGAACGTCGTTTGCTGGATGGCAGCGTCTCAAAAGCGGGATTCAGATGGACGCGACTGTGAATCCCTCGATCGTAAATATATTTTTCTCGTCCTTTCGGCGATCGATACTCGCGTACGGTATATATTATAAAACGGTCGCAGCTTTTCTCCAATTTCCTTTGGAACGTTTTTCTTTGGAAGGTTCCGATAGCACAAAAGTACCAAAATAGTACAGTAGCACAATAGTAACAAAACTATTCCGATATATGCACGGAAAGAATGGTTTTGCTGAAACATTTAAAAATTTGGCCAGATACAGATCTCAAAATAATTTTGTTGGGTCATCAAAATAATTATGTAGGACGCCCAAAATAGTTGCAAGAATATCAAAACTTTTTGCAGCATCATCATCATGTTTGAATGTCCTACATAGTTACTTTTGATGGTCCAACAAAATTATTTTCAGATCTGTATCTGACCAAATTTTTAGATATTTCAGCAAAACCGTTCTTTCTGTGTGGTAATAAATTTTAGTAATAAACTTCTCTCTCGCTTTAAATAATTAGCGGCAGAAGGAGAATGCGATAGTCACGGCGGCTGTTCGTTTTTTAACGTTTCAATTGATTTCGCGTTTATGGATCAGCCGGTACAGCATCTTGAGAAGCAGTTTCCAGTTTTGATTAATGTGTAAACTTATCTCGTTCTTACTCGACGGCTCGCCGCCGTAAAATAGAAAAAAGCGAGGGGGGGTTATATATTGGATCCGCGCGCATAAATTGAACAGAATTGCCGTCAGCCTTGAAGTGTCCTTTACCCTTTATTTAAATCACTCCCGTGAAAGAGCGATTGTGGAGATGGCACACGGGCGCACTAAGGTCTTTGTAGACGCTCATCCACTCCTCTCCGCGGCCGGCGTGCCCGCCCGGCCATCCTCGAACCCAGATTAATGATCCGGTCTGGAGGCTTAAGAGGGCCATTCGTTTCGAGAATAATCTCGGCCGAAAAATGCGAAAAGATAATAACCGGTATACGCGGCGGACGCGACCGTGTGTCTACCCCCGGCGTGTGACTGCACCGAACAGAACAGAAGTCGTTCTGGTCGTCCTTGGCGCGGGAATGAGAAATTAGGCTAACGGGTCGAAATAAGTCAGTCGAAAGCAGCCCCGCGAGACACGCCGTATTTCCGTCGACTCGAGTCATAATCTCGCGACGGCCACCATGCACCACGTCTCGTTATACGCGGTTCCCGTCCGAGTTCTCTCCCGAGGACGATCCGCGATTCGAATATCCAGTCTTCCTCGTGGAAGAGTTACCTCGGCCGCGAACCCGACGCCCGTAAATTAGATTCCCGGAACTTTGTGAGGAACAGTCGGAATGCTCGGGCAAACAAGTATCGCGAGGTGCTTGTGGAAAGTTAGAATTTCTTTTACTGCTACGGTCTAGTTTCGGGGGGTCCAAATGGAACTGGAACTGAAAGTAGAATTATTTTAAGGTTGCTAAAAGTGCTAGCTGCATCCTTTCAATCGATACGTCATCAATAATTATGAACAACCGCAGTGAATTTCGAATTCCTTTTGACATTTATTGCTTAATCCACAAGCAAGTCCGTGACGTTTTAATATAATTGTGCGTATAGGACCTGTGTGAAGTTAGCCCCCCAATGTCGAAAAATCAAAAATTCTCTTTTTGCAAACGTTTGCCCACGAATGTTCCGTTGGAATTTTTGTTTGCCCCCCTCTAGTTCAAAAGTTATAAGCAATTCAATTTGGGGGGGGGCAGTGTGAAGTTGGCCCCCCCCCCAAATTGAATTGCTTATAACTTTTTTGCCCATCGTTTGCCCATGAATGCCCCGTTGGAATTTTTGTTTGCCCCCCTCTAGTTCAAAAGTTATAAGCAATTCAATTTTGGGGGGCCAACTTCACACTGACCCTCCCAAAATTGAATTGCTTATAACTTTTGAACTAGAGGGGGGCAAACAACAATTTCAACGGGGCATTCATAGGCAAACGATGGGCAAACGTTTGCAAAAAGAAAATTTTTGATTTTTCGACATTGGGGGGCTAACTTCACACAGGTGCGTATAAAACGTTTGTATATCGGGAAGTCATATTTCTAAATTCGACAGTAAGATTGAGGACTACTTTTTCGTGCACCACGTTGTACTTCTTTCGCCGATGATTTCCAAGCGATCATCGGCGACCTTGTGGCGATTAAGAGATTGCGGCTAACATTCCGTGAATAATCGGCGGCGTGGCGGCTCCGCCGTTGCATTTAACAACGATACATCATCATCGGCCGACTATCGGCCGAAATTATGGCCGCCATTAATTTGCGACTCACGACTTGGTATCGCGCGCGTAGGGGTAGGGCCCTAGGGAGGAACGTAGCCGCGAACGAGCCGACGATGGTCTTTTTCTGCCGATCTGTAATTTGTTCTGTCATGAATCGTCGGCGGCGGTGCCCGGCGCGGTCGTGGGAGATCCCGCGGAAGACCGATTGCTTTCGAAACAAAGCCTGCTCTTACCTGTCTTCGGTATACGGCCGACGAATGGGGCGCGCGAGTAAAACAGGCATTACGCCTCCATCCCGGGCGCTCCGCGGAATTGAATCCGGGGAGAGCCAACCGCGCCGCGCCGCGCCGCGCCGAGCCGAGCCGAGCCGCGTCGCGGGGTTAAAAATAATAGATGCTACAGTCTCCCTTCGGTAGAATAACCGGCGGTAATTGCCCTTAGGATAAGACTCCGGCCGTCGGCGGCAAATCAACGGGCCACGTAAATGAAGGAGTCGTATTTTTACTGAGGCCGAGTTATCTCGTCCCCCCCTCCCCGTCTCCCAGAAAGAACAGAAAATCATAATGACGTCAAAATGACCTCAAAATGATGTAAAAGGCGTCATTTTAGCGTCATTTTGATGTCATTTTGACGTTATCATGACTTTCTGTTCTACTTGGACTATTTCGCAGAAATTCCCGCAGAAATCGAAGCATGCCCGCGGACAAATAATCCTTAGCGCCGCGACGGTGAGCGCGTTTTCGAGATCTAACTTTCGCGGCCGACGAAATTAAAAACAGATCGTATCTCACACGGCGCTGTGCACGCACGCGGGCGCGGCGTGCGTGACTTTTGAAACGTGCCGTTTATCCCCGCGAAATCGCCTCGGTAACGAGTAGCATTCCCGGGATGCTCTCTCGCGAGTCGCCGGCCGCTCTTATTTCGCCGGCCGGCCGTGTGGCTAATTCGTTTAATTACACCGGCGTAAATCAGCCACTCTCTCGCGGTCGTAATCGGCCACAGCCATCGGATTTTCGAATTATTCGCGAGCCGGGCCGCCGATTCACCTTCTCTCCTCCGATATACGAAAGTGAAATGAACTTTCGCGGGGTACGGTCGGGTACAGGGCGAGAGAGGATTATTAATGGCGTATCTCAGGATCAGGATCGGAAGATCCAATTTTCTGATCGCCCCGGCGATCCCGTCCTTGGGAGTCGACCGTGCGGCCGCGTGAAATAATTGAAACGATTTATTCCACGATTCGCGTAAAGCCAGTTCTAATCTCGGCTCGATCTCGGGACGATCTGTTCCGCGGTGGTTTTCCATTGCTCGTCGCATTCATTGAAATTTGCATAATTGCTTTCTGATGATATGGATAATCTCGCTGTATCGCAGATGGAAGGCATCGCGGAAATGCTTCCCCGAGGAGGAACGGCCTCCTCGATCAATTATCGATTATTACGGCCGCGCGAGAATTCCTCCCGCGGAACGTCACGGAGGGAATTACTATCTGCGTGTATTTGTCATTACGTTCGTCCGTCGCTCAACCCGTCATCGCGCCGCCATTCATCACGGTAATTTGAATTTGTAAACGCGCGCTAGCGGTTTCTGTCGCTAATACTAAGCACGATTTCACGGCCTCCGACACGATCGCATGGCGCATTGCTATTCACCAGTCATCGCTGCGCCTATTTGCCGCTTAATGATGTCGCTCGTGTTTCTGCCGCGATTTCGAACCAATTAAAATATGCGTATCACGAACAGATACGTGTACGTGAAAAGAAAACCCATCTTTCTCAAATGTCACTCTTTTTGGATACAGCTACTTTAAGTATTATATAAAAATTTCTTTTATTAACAATTAACCCTCCGACTGAATACGTTTTTTTCGACACCTTTCCACTGAATACGTGATAGCGAATTCGGTTGGACGCACTAGTGCACACTGGTGCATATTAAAGCCAATGTACACTCATCTAATCTGAGTGTAAAAGTAAAATGCAAATATTTCGAATCATAAAATACATATTTTATCAAACAGCACGTGTATTAAAGATTACGCAGTTTAACCCGTTTTTATGTTTATATTAAACACACATCTTTATGTCAATTTGTGTACGATGGCTTTAATGTGCACCAGTGCGCACTGAGTGCGCCCAACCGAATTCGCTATTAGTCTTTTGCGTCCGACCTATTTTCCTCACTTTAAAGTATTTTTTAAAATCTAAAAAATATTCTCTCATGGAACATCTGTCTACATTGTAGTTATGATTTCATAGTCATTTTGGTAAAATTTATTTATTACTTATTTTGTTTTTAATGAATTCTGAGCATTAACGAAGGAAAGACTTTATTTTGGCTTGGACACCACGTATTCAGGCGGAGGATTAAAATTATCCAGACTCATATTATGATACGTCAGAAATTGAAATTCCAAATAGGATCACGCTGCATGATCCTACGTGATTTACCAGGAATTCTCATTGTCAGCGAACCATCATTAATTAACTGCAAAACCACTGACAAAACCTTGCTGAATATCTTACCATTAAGGTATACAACGGTAAAAATGGGCTCCATTAGCTGTTTATTTTTTGAGCAACCATGTTCAATTGTATTCTAAGTATTGCGACGCGAGGCGCGGCGTATCGCCGACCTACTAATGATCGCGATGACGATGATCGACGATGATCGAGGCGATGATGAAGCGAGTGACCCTCTTTCTACCGGCGATGTATATTCCGAGCTAAACGCAAGTTAATCGGCTGACCCCAATTAAACGATAGCCATCGAGTAGGGCGGGCGAGACAACAGCTGCGTTACCGATAAATGTTAATGAACCGTGGTATCGTAATAATAGCGTCGTTATTAGCGAGCGAGCCCTCATTAATTAAGGAAACCTTTGTTCCTCCACCCACGGCTCCGCGATTTTTGCATGCCAGCCGTTTCCGTTTAGAGGAGTCCCCTATTGTCTATGTTCATGATTCGAATGACTAATTTCCTTAAAGGATGCGAAGACTAATAAGGAGACGGTAATGAGAATCTGCATATTTTGAGGCTCACGTTCGCGCATTAAATATGGCCGATTGATCCTTATCTCACGCGTTGAAGTTTAATACCAATTATCATATTAGAAAAAGCAGACTTTTAATCAAAGCTCCTGTCTTCAAAGTTTCTTCATCCTCTAATTTTTTAATTGAAATATTTATAGAGCAACAGTCGTCTCGTATCTCATAGATAAAAATGCAACCGCGTTATTTTTGACATTCAAGTCCCGTGCTTTATTCTAGTTAATCAAAATTGTAAATTCTTATCGAGAGATTACGGTTTGTATATGGAATACCACGCGGGAAGGAATGGGAGAGGATATCATTACCTTTTAGTTAATTTATTAACTCGCCAAATCATGTCATCTTACTTCGTCGGAATACAATCTCATTAATTCCTATTAATCGGGAGGATCCGGAGTTGGAAATTGAAGCCCGTACCGTATCCCGTGTGTACCATGAGCGATCACACATACACGACGTTTTAACGAAACAAATTGCGGTACGAGGGGATCCGTCTCGCTGCGACTACATCATCGCTGCGAGAGAGCTCTCCGGCAATCACGATCCGGCATCATCGGTCAGATCCGTTTGTTCATCTCGCGCTACGTCAAGCGCACACAAACACACACGCACACACATGCAGTCTGATTATCCTTTCCGTCCTTTTGTTCCTTTTGGCCGATGCTGCCGCCGCCGCCGTTGCTGCCGCCGCTGCCGCTGTCGGCCCTGCCTACACTCGATATTAATACCGATACGCGTGTACGGATTTGCATGCTCGCGGGCTTTGCTCCGCGAGCGTGCACACATCGCGGCGCGGCTGGGTGCATTTGGATGCACATACATGCACATGTATATGCGCGTACGCGCGCGCGTTTAATCCGCGGCTCGTGTACGTCTTACGTAATGCTCGCCCGGTGTCAACTGTGCCTTGCGATAACGATGAAGGGGACGAGGAAGTCGATGGGAGCAACGTACATTAAGGGGGCTGGAAGGAACGGGGCGGAGGGAGAGTCCCCGAGCCTGAGTCCCGTACCGCGACGTTTTATCTCACGAGGAAGTTGTCGTTTAGGTCTCGCGAGGAGATGTATACGTGCACGTCGCGTTTAGGCTTTAAGGATATGTACACGGTGCTGTCTCGCGTATCGTAGATTATGACCGTCACGCGATCCCGACGTTTCGCCGCGACTTTGCTCCGCACGTGGAAAATCTTTCGAACGAAAGCGCTGCACGCCACCCTCCGACGTTAGCCCTTTAGATACACTTATGCTTGTTGGAAATGTCTCGTAAATTTCCAAGCTGAGAGAAATCAAAACGATATTGTCAAATTCTTCTATGGTACGTCATTTTCGCCATATGATGCCATTTTCATTGAAATGCCGTTAAATAGATATCTAATTATTTAAATTTTATAACTGGATCCCCATATGCAATAAGGACCCAACCGATTTTGAAGAAACATTAGACTGGTTATTCTAAGTCTCAAGTTGATGTTTTTGAATTATGTAAAAAAAATTAAGCCTAATTTACAAGTTGGGCCATTTTATTGGTAATAGTACCAACTGAATATTATAATAAAAGAACCAACTGCCTTTTCCGTGTCTGTTTTTTAATGTACTTCTTTATTTTGAAAAATATATCCTGCTTTTCGTTTAATTTGAGTAAATCGTTCAAAAGAAATGTCATAAAGACTTGGTTTAAGCCGATTATTTTAATTGTAATAACAAAACTTCAATTACTTATTACTCAAAACTACCTCCTTGTTGGTTGGGTCCTTGTTGCATATGGGGGTCCAATTAAATTAATTTAAATTTTATTATTTTTCCTAGGCCACTTTGCTATTAGTAACGTATATTTTGAAATTTCTTGTACTTTTATGTTTTTTATAGCAGCAAAAATGTCGAAATAATCTTTAGGCTAAAATATCTTTTTAAAGATTTGATTACTATTATTATATATTCTTTTATATATCTTGAGTAGAAATGTCTGAGATTATCTTCTTGCTAGTAAAAATCACACAGCACATTTTATGGTTAATGTAACTTCACGATGGGTTACATCTCTCCACAATGTGGGGAAGCTGCGCTTGGAATTAATGATACCGTCAAAGATGAATGCGGGATTTCTATGGTTGAAGTATACTTCGTGTATACTTCGTATATACTTCAACCATAGTCTGTCGTTTACCGTGCGACACGTATAAATTTTTAACGTGCGGGATTGCATTTGCAACCGAGTTCCAGGTGCTCCTCGGTGTATGAAATTTTGTATTATGGTGTTTCTTGATAGTCATTTCCGTGTTCGCGCGATTTCATTATAAAATTTAAGTCCAACATTTTTTATTCTCAAAATGAAATATATAATTTTATTTGAAATTGAAAATTCGCACAGCAATTGTTTATATTTTTAGAAACTCTTGAAATAAATAAGCGGCGTGACGTAATTATAAATATAGATGTGACAGATTTGAAAATGACATTACAGCTGATATTTTTAGACCCGAGTAAATTTTTATGCGCTGTACAGTTATCGCGATTGGTTTTTAGTGATTTATGTAACGGAAACACGTGGTCGAAGAAATATTTCGAGCTTAATTTGTAACGATGGATACTTAAGACATTGCATTCTTTATTAATGATGGTATTAATCAAAATCAGCTGGAAACTACGCAGGCACACAATGCGCAGTATCAATCTCCTTGAATTAATGGCATCAGTTGCCGACTGACGGGTGCTCCAAAAACAGTGAACACCCGTGAACATACCTGCATCGAGCAACGATCTCGCGCGGCGTTTAGCAGCGTGGCAGTTGTAGACATAAAAAAAGAACAGAAGAAAGAAACGGACGGAGACACGTGAAAAAAGACGAGGCGCCTCCCGTAGATCTTAATGGCGTTTCTTGGCGTGTCAGCGACGTAAATCAATCACGAAGAAAGAAGGAAGAGTCGGGGTCTCGGTAATAATGCTATACGACGAGATACTGCGCAGCTTGAAGAGGAGCTTTGCTTCTCAAACGCTATAATACGCGGCAAGCAGCAAATCTACATTTTATTGCGATTTCTGTCATTTTTTCCGTCATTTTCTCTAAAGGATATTTTTACCGACAATTTTATTATAATCTCTCGCAATCTACACGGTGTGCAATCAACAGCGATTCCAAACGTTTCCGTTTCCAGATTCATGGGGAATAATTCACCGACTGTTTAAGGACTTGCCGCCTTGCCGCGAATGGCTAGTACGGTTCGGTATGCGTTTTCCATCTTGCGCCGCATATTAGAAGTCAGAATGCAAACGTAATATATTCGCGAGGTAATATTTGTTTAATTAGCTCAAGGGAATGCTTAGGGCATATCTGGATGGTCCTTGCGAAGACATTCACCCCGGGAAGGCGTAGGGTTCGTTCACATCCCACGGAAGAGCAGCGACCGAACGAGGGAGTGATCGACCCTTGTCGACCGATCGATCCGCCCGTCGATAAATTCCGTCGCAAGGATTTTAATTTCGCCCAGCGTAATATCGCAATCTCGATCTCATCGCTTAGCGAGGACCAATAGTAATCCGTATAATTGTCAACTCTGTCATTCGTCTTTTGCAGCTGGGAAATATTCACGTTCTTGAATTTATCTCAATATGGTTACGTTAAGAACACGCAAATAAAGATGTTAGGAAAAATCGATATAAATTAATAAAATAAGAAAAAATGGATGCATATATATACTATATTGCTAAAAGTATAGCGCTGAGTAGAAAAAATCTCCGAATTCTGCGGCAACTTTCGCAATTTCTGGGACCAGTCTGTTTCCTTCAGCCCGAAAGCGACCGAGGAATAGCGTCACGCTCGCGCGCATTTGATCGGCTGCACTTGACGATATCAGGAGACTAACGATCCTGTCTCGGTGTGTTTACACCTGGCACCTGGCGCGGTACGCTCGCGCAATCTAATTCCCAGATCGCTACTCTGCTTGCCCTTCTAAGGCACGTCGGCGCAACGGTGCTCGTCCCTTATAGCTATCTTCATCGCGCGAGCAAGCCGAATTCATGAAAATGCGTTGGAATCTGAAGATCGAGCAAGTGGTCGCCGAAGCTGACCTTGTTGAGCCTCGCTCTTTCTCTCTTTTCCTCTCTCGTTCCCGATCTTTCCGCACCGCTCGGCGGCAGGTCCCGGTAGAGGCGTGGCGCGCTCGGAATCGTCATCGTGTTACACGATCGGGGTTATAAAAATTCTAACGGTTGATAATGGCGCACCCGCCGTATGGAATTCCTTTTTTGAATTTCACAGATCTCGCTAGGAACGATGCTATCCGGATACACGGGTTTACCGTGCTCCATCACGGCACATGTTGTGACGCCACTTTTGCGTTTGAGAACGCTAAGCGTTTCATGTCTCTGAAATACTTGGGCAAACTTCGAAAGCGGGTTCTCTGCGTTGAGACGAAGGAAGAGATTTATAGCAAGGCATATTCGCAAATACATTCTAAAATATAGCTTGACAATGTTAATTAATACGAACATTCGGACGATAGTCATTGTTAAGTTCTGTGTTAGGAGAATTACTCAATTTAAGAGTCGTACTTACAACTCTGGATATAATCGAGATTATATATAACTTATAAAATATCGCAGGAATTAAGGCTAAAGTGGATATATAAATAACATAGTATGATAATACGTGATACAAAGTAATATATAAAAACGTTTGCAAGGTATCACGTATATCCTACGAGTACACCGCTGCGAAACATGGTCTTTCGGGTCTACCCGTATTCCTCTACCGTTACAGCGCATAAATCTTCGCGGACGCGTTACGGGATTAGAGTTTAGTAAATTCGCACGAATATCCGACAACGACGACGACGAATCGTCACGAACTACACCTCGACCCTCGTGGGCAAGCGATGGTGGCCGTGTCACCGTAGCCGTCGTCGTCGTTCATTCGCTATGCGATACGAGCTTCGGCTTTATAAACCCGGTAGAGATAACAGAGACTGGTACCGCTACCACGCAGATGTGGGCGCCACTATTACCGCCACTATTAACTGTTCAACCTGTTCCCTTTGATCGGATTCACGCAAAACCTACACAGAAAAAACAATAAGGTTGCCACAACCACAATAATAGTAACATTTGGTACAGCCACGTCTTGTGGTTGTCACATTTACATTGTTTTGTGTAGTGCATCTATATATGTTTGTCTCAACATTCACTATGTTTGTACCAAATGCATATAGTTGCCTTCACATCAATGTGAATGTGACAACCACAGGACGTGGCTGTACCTACACTGCAAATCCAAGCGTGTTATTTTTACACGCATAAACATCTAGAAATGACACATTTGACTGAAGTTCTTTTTACATGTTTCTTGCTGTTTTAGGTTACGTCATTTAACGCGTTTAATCGTATTAAATTAAAAGTTCGTAGTAAATCGTAGTAAATTAAATTAATACGTTCAATCGTGTTAAATGACATGATTTAAAACTGCAAGAAATGTGTAAGAAGAGCTTCAGCTAAAATAACACGCTTGGATTTGCAGTGTAATGTTACTATTATTGTGGTTGTGGCAACCTTATCGTTTTTTCCGTGTACAGAGCTCAAAATTAGATTGAACCAACGACACTGCGTTTTGCATCTCGTGACTGGTAGTGTCTTTAGTTTCGCACACGAAAAAAAAAGATATAATGCATATAACCAGAAATATTTAGTTGTAAGCATATAGCTGCATCACTCTAGTTATCTTTGTATGATGATTACGTGTATGGTTGATATTTTGGTGTGTCAACTACATCGCTGTAGTTGCGTGTGATCTGGTTGTGGCAACCAGAATTTAGTTGGGACTCATTTACCATGGATAGGCTAATCAATCCATATAGTTGCGTCGATCGGGACGTTATGTATTGTAACCAGGTATTGTTACTGCTGCAACACAGTCACTCAACAATTGCTCTACGGTTGCAGCAAACACACAATTAGTTGTTCCATATTTAACTATTAACTATTAAATCTGGTTGACACAAACAGATTTCTGTGCGAGCCAACCATTCTTTTTTTTCCGTGCAGTGTAAAAATATACAAAATTCCGAGATTCCGCATTTCCTGTTGTCTACAAAACAAATTTTCTAACTCATTGTTTACCTACTGATTCTTTATGATTAATTTGGATGATTAATTTGTAAGATCTTTTTTCCGAAATAAAGATAGACTAGATTTATAAATTGCAAGATATATATATATATATATATATATATATATATATATATATATATTAGAGATTATAAAAAATATAAATTATAAATTACAAGAAAATAGAGTTTTAGCGTTTTAAAGCTTTGGAAGATTTTATTCTCGATCTAATTTCAAATCAGTTTTGTGTTATAGATCTGTAATTTGAGAATCAGATTCTAAAGCCAATCTCCGTGACTATAAATTACATCAGGCGACTACGCTTAATTATGCTGATCATGCTGACCATGCTATTGTATTACATATATTACATTTTTTATATCGCGAGATTGGCGGACCTAGTCGTCGTTAACCTGTCAAGTTTCATGAAATGGGGCACTCGTTTCTTGCTACTTCTAAGACGTACTCGTCTCCGCCCATCTGTCTATCGCCGCTATGCTTAACGGTTAGCCGGAACACGGAAGCTGAGATTTTACGGTTCAATGGAACGTAATCTGGAACGAACCGTGCCATGCGATCGCGACGCGGTTCTGCTGAAATCAAACTTGAAGTCCGCGGCACTTCGGACTTGCTGTTACGCGCGAACAGTTAGTAGATGTAGTCTCAACGTAACGATAAGTAAGTGACGTAAGTAGGTTGATAGAGATGCTTATTGCGCATTCTGCAAGAACAGTTCTGCGATGGCCATCGACGTTAGACGCGGACAGGCGCGTGAGAAACGAGACGCGCGGATCCACGTCGCACTTTTTTCTTCGGCGCGATAAGAGCGCAGAATTATTAAGAGAAGTAAAATGCAAAATAGAACGGTAAAAATTACCTCGTAAAAGGTATACTGAAAGTATACATTCGCGATATTCGCCGCCGCTACTTCACGACGATTTCTCTACCCGCGCTAATGAATCCTTTTCGGGACAACATGAGAAGGATCTATAAAACTTTATCTATTCTACGAAACTTCTGTGAAAAAGCTGCGTTTATGAATAATATTTTTTTACAGTCTTTTTTAAAGATACGCTTACGACGGTTTCGTAATAAAATATAGCCTGCGTCCGTTTTCATACATTCCGCAGATAATAGGAGAAACTCGTCAGGACGTGAATCGAGACCTCGGTCTATTACGGTTTTATTTCCTCGGACAATAGCCGACCCCGAATTTTTTCATCTAATACACGCTTTCCGAGGGAAAGAGAGAGAGAAAGAGAGAGAGAAAGAGATACGGTTCATTTTCTCTCACTTTGACGAGCGTAGAAAAACTTATCGACGCCGATGCCGTGGGCAGGCCATCGTCTGGACCAATCCCGCGACGGTGGAGCGGGGCTGAAACTCATTTCGAAAATTCCTGAGGGAGAAGTATGTAATTATCTAGGAATAATGGACACCCTAAGCGGCCCGGGTAACTTTCGTCCGCACTTGACGCGCGCTTCGGTCTCGAACCGAGAATTTCAACCGAAACACCGGCGGATTTATTGTTGTGCCGACAGCGGCGACGTATAAATTATTATTTCTTTTCCTGCGCATGCGGAGCTCTTCTCTCTTGTTGCTGGTTACTCGTTACTCGAATCTGAGATACCTACACGAAAATCGCGCGGTCGTACGCGGTAGTTCACGATAACGATCTTTTTTGCGCTTTCGAAAGCGCATCCCCGTATACCTATATACTACATAGAGTCGCTTCGGTTTTATTTTAATTTCGAATTTATTAATTAAGCTGTATGGGATAGAAGGCGTTGTTGAAGACACAATGGAAAGAGTCGAGGATAAATTATAGGTTGGAGAACATAGTGCGAGATTTCGCCGACGATACTGCGTTATTAATTGTTCGGTTAATTTCTCATTGGTAGTGAGTCTGCTATTATAGCACAATTTTTCGTAGACGCTGAAGACATGCTTTGCTTTGCGTGAAATATATAAGCACTTGTTGTAGACATATAAGTAGATACATGGGATTGTTTCGTGGCTTTATATCATAATCAGGGACTGATTCTTGGAACACAGTTAAATCACCAATCTTGTATGAAATTGCAATATTACTCTGACGTTGTAAAACTAGAAATGCATAAGTTTTCAAGAAGCAGTGCAGCGATGAACGAAATAGAAATAAGGAGGAAATTTAAAAAGATACACCGACATTAGCCAAAAATGTTGATTCACAAAACGGAATATAAGATACATAGCGCGTTTCTCAGAAAAAAGATTGATATTATATGACATAATTCATTCGTCGCGTTTTTAACGCGTCATTGCGGGGGGATCAGATTTCGAAGTTATAAACGGCAACGTTCACCGTGCGAATTTCTCGCCTCGCGAAGACAGACGCAGGGCCCCCACGGCCCTTAAACGGGCCGGACGTAAACAGCACCTCTCTGGAACTCCGATCTTGGACCCACGATTAGACGATTTATCGCTAGCAGAGAGGTGAGTGCGCGCACGAGAGAGATTGCCGAGGAATGAATTATGATTACTTCTTTTTCGGATGGCCGGCGGGGCTTCGTTAAGTGGAATCTAACGAAACGAATGCATAGAATGTGAGATTATTACGTCGGTACCGTTCGCTTTTTTTTTTTCATTTACTTTTTCCTCCTTCCGCGGGGTATCATCGACGCACGTATGCTGATTAGATCGTCGGGATCCCGCTCAATCATCTCATCGATGGATATGAGGTAGCAAAAAGTATTAAAACGTAAGGACGGTATGCCATAAATCCTCCTATCTCTCCATTATCTCCGCTCGCTCCGTTCGGTTGTGATTCGACTCGGCGTAATTTCACGATCGTCTTCGAAATAGCCTTCGATGTAAGCGCCCGCGAAAAATTCGAGCTAGACATCTTTTTCGAAATTTCTCGCCGGAGGAGATTGATCGATCTCCGGTCGTTCTTTCCTACTCGCTTCTCGTTTTGCCGTAGACATCCTGTTGTCGTATTGCTCCCGCTCGTTTGCGGCGCGCGACGTCAGGACGCGAAATAGGCGCGCGCGAGGATAAGACGATCCGATCCTCTCGGGTGGGACGAGGTGTTAGCCGGCCGCAATTATCAATAATGATAGCCCCATCGGGGCCCGTCCGCAGCGTTCTAGCAACGACAGTTATTCGTCGGCCATATCGATGGCCGGTCGCGCATGAACGAATGTACGTGACCCTTCAGGATCATTGAATAGCTGGAGGATCCTGGAATTCCGTTACCTCTACTCTCTCTCTATATGTAGCTATCGGATGTAGCAGCTGCTGCTCAGAATCTGCAGCTTAACCGGAACTGTCGGGATATTTATATTTCAAATATCATTGCTATAACTTCGAGACATTCGTTTTCTCTATACATTCCGTTCCTTTTTTATACTTTTATGAAATTAATATTTTTATTTTCCTCAAATTTTATGTGCATTATTTTCTAATTTCTGGTTAGAAATCAATTTATATTCAATATTGTTTTTTTTTTTAATGAACATAGCTTTGCAGAGGAAAGAATTATAGAGATAAAATTATGGATAAAAATATATAAAAATTTTGTAAAATATGTTTTGTTAGTATTTCACTAGTTACAAAATTATTTAGGATACAAATATTACAAATTTTTTAGGATACAGATGATATCTATTAATTTACATTATATTCGAATTGTCTCTTCTACTCTTTTGAAAAGAAATGTTTCACGAAGATAAGGCATTTTTATAATCGTTTCTTTTATCTTCGCGCGATTCATCTTCTATTTGATGGTCCAGCTTTTCTCTCGATTTTGTTTGGCTGGTATTTCTTTCTGCCTCTCCTTTTGGTTTCGTCTCTGGACCAGATGCTGCACGAAATCGCTTCGTGCTGGCGAGAGGTCTCATCTTGGTGCCCAAACGAGTTTTAAATTGCTCCGCCGAAGGTATTTGAATGCGAAAACACGCAACGATGCAAAATGGACTGCCTAAACGCACCTGTTCGCCCAGTTCTCCGATTCTAAGTCTTCTGTTTCGTCCTTGAAGCTTGATACGTTGTATCAGATCGTTATTGTTGCGCTATTAGTCTCTCGGGACCATTTACCACGAAGAGATAAAAACTGCACTTTGTGAAGTAAAATATCGTAGAAAAAATAGTAGATTAAAAGCTAAATAGTTTTTATAAGAATGAGTTAATCCACGACTTTAGCGAGATCAGCATTTAATATTATATTTGCGTATTTACTTCACTCAATATAAAAAGGAAATATCTTGAATATAAAAAGTTGCATAATATGAAATGCAAAATTAAATAACAATGAGAATTTATGTTTATTGCAAAGTGACATTTAATTTTGTACAATTTTGAAATTTTATTTGATTTAAACCATTTGCGTGTAATGATAATAGGATATATACTGTTAGACGAATTAGATGTTTGAGAAATAATTATGTAGATTGTTTGCGAAATGATTGGTACTAAAATTGTATGCGAATTTTCGTTGCGAATAAGGAAGAAGCTTATAAGGAGTTCCGTGAAATCCACGGGATTCCACGGGGGTCGTCTGGAATTTATATTTTCCACGGGGTGAGACTTAGGTCAGAAATTATGCGACAGGTGGTCGAGTGCAACGTTACGCGCCGTCTTAATCTGAGTTATAATCGTAAACCCGAACCCGAGGGCACCCGTCGGGTGCCTCATCGACGAATTTTTACGACGGACGGTTCCACCTTGCCCTCTCGCCACGTAAACTGTATCCAAAATTGGAGTTTGAAAACGCCAACATTGATACTTCGTGTTCGTGATGTTCATCGATACGTTCCTTTATGTCCAAACGTGTGTACACACTTTGGAAAAATATAGAACACTTTTATAAATTGCGATGTATCAAACTACTCAGCATTAATTATAAACTTTTATGCTATAAGTTATAATGAACCACAAAAAATATAATTAAAAACGATTAAAGTAATAAATATATTATTGATAATAATAAGAAGCGATATTAAAATATTTTTACGTTTGATCGTGTCTGTTAATTTTGGATTGCCGACTAGTTTAATTTAAAATATTGCTCCGTATTTATGAATTCGATGAAATTCCATTTTTATTTATTTATGTATAATTCTTCAGCAAATCAAATATCACATTCTTAAATTAGCCGTACGAAAAAAATAATGTCCTTTAATTAATTATATTTACATTTAAATTATTTCCAATCATTAGCGATATGGAGCACAATATAAAAATAAGCAGATAGAAACATTTACCATATATATTAGTTTAATATAGATCGACGTTTGTTACGTGAACGCTCCCTTAATAGACCTATGGTTAATAGACTTATGCAAGAAGCGTTAAGAAGAAGCACATTAAGCGCGCAACCGATGATGAAGAAGTCCAGCATCCATTTCACATCCTACCGTGATTCTGGTCTCGCATATCACGTGGAAATAGTCCTCCTATGATCCGACCAATCGGACTGAGCGTGCCGCCGCCTGAAAAAAGGATTCAATTTACCGGCTGTCCGGGTTGACGAGGATAAGCCGAGCGGAGGAGAAGATCCCGCGGTCGAAAGACGCGCTATAGATTCGCTACCACGACGACTCCAGATCATCCTAGATAAGGGAGAGAGGAACACTCCTCGGGATAATGTTAGGCCTTTCGTCCGCGAAAGCGGGGGATATATTCAAGCCGCTTTGTGTATGTCAGACACGGGCTGTCGGGTATAGCGTCGCGAAACGGCCGATGTTCCCGACGAGTGCTTCGTGTTTCGTTGTTGGTAATTCATGTTCCGCCACGAAGAATCGGACAGAGACGGCCGCTGCGGTTTGTCTACTTATTTATTTATTTATTTTGTGGAGGGTTGATCCAAATCGCTTGTTGAAACTCGTGGATGTATACGAATTGCGTCACGTCCGAGACATATTTTACAGAGAAATGGAATCACGGGGAATTATGTTTATTCTGCGGAAGTGATTATTGTAGCATTCCATTTATAATTGGATTGTTAATGTTATGGAGTTAGTATTATTGAGATATTAATAACATATATTTCGGTAGACTATTATAAATAATTTTGTCTCTTATCCCAAAATAAATTTATTTCAAATTTCGATTTCCAATTCCTACGTGAAAATATAAAAATAAAGATAAAAAGAAATTCATTGCAAAATATCGAATGTGGAGTAAACTTTAAATTAAATACATGAACACAAGATATTGGAACAATTTATTTTTTTGATATATTTCTTAAAACTATTTAAAAATCCAAAGAATGAAATATACTAAAGATAGCTGTGATAATCCAGCCTGCGCGTTCAGACAGGCCGAATTGTCGTGTTAACCCTCTATCGAGCAGCTCAATGGGGCAATCAAAGGTACAAATTGCGTATCAGTGGGCACAGGAAGAGAGTTCCTTTCGGGGAAGATTTAGTTTTTGTGCATCGGCCTACATCAATTTTTCATCAGGGTGAAGCACTCCAAGAGGACCACCTCTTATCCCCGAGTCTTTTGATCCTCGCTATCCACTACTAATGTGCCCAAAGGATGGCAGGCAGGGGAAGGATTCAGCATTCTTGGTTTCGCGAGGTACCGCGCCAAATTAGCAGTCCCTTTGTGCTGCCATTCGCTCGCTGTCAGTCGATGAATTCAGTTTGCCTTGGCCGTCGCGCACACAGGTATACAGACACACGTGCACACACGTATATACAGGGCTCTTTCCAAGGCGTGTATTTCAATCGGGATCCGTTCGTCGTTCTTCCCGGAAGGCGTCCTCGGGTTGATGTTGGGCGAGCAGTCGGGAAGGGACGGAAAAATGAAGAGCATGCTGAGGAGCAAAGTAATTCGGGCCAATGTTCGCGACGTCAAACCCCGACGGCACTCTGCCCGACGAAGCTGTCTCGACCTTTCTCGCGGATTGTTATTAACCTTTAACGGTCCGATTTTGTGCCGTCCGATTTTGCGGCGCGGAGGTCGGCGCTTGAAATTAATCGCCGTTTGTCACGTAGCGGTAAAAACTGTAACGACATTACATATCGTTGGATTTACTCGAGGCGAGGACTTGATTGAGGCGACGTGGCGAGATTTCTTTTTTTTGCATCCATAAATTCAGCCACGTAGACCGACGTCGTAATTTTTATGGACTTTCCTCCATTTAGACGAACAGCTTTACGATAGCATGGAAATAATTGGAAATAAATTTATCGGAATTGGGAATCGCTTTCTATTAATAAATATAGAAGACTAGAAAGTGAGGAGATTAATAAGCTACTTTTAATCTTAGGAGGAGAAGTTTAAATCACTTAAATTCTCGTGTCATCTCTCGGCATCTGGGTAACTTGAAGTTGTGAAAGCGTTTGAAATATCGGACCCATACTATAAATGTTGTAGGGCTGAAAAACTCGTAGTATTCCAGAAATCTTCGCTGGTGATGGATAGCGCGACTTAGACGTTCTTCGCAACAAGATGTTTACCAAGACTCGTACATTCCGGAATATCGGAATGTACGATCGCCCCACTCGTAATGGCGCAGTCAAATGGGGCCCGATCTGTACGACTAGCCGAGATCATCCATATTTGCGGCTTTTGTACGATACCCGATTGATCGCTCGATGCCGCGATTTATGGTCGTCTATTCATCACCCATAGAAATCCGGCAAGGATCTTGAAGGTTGTATAGAAGCTCCTAGCTTTAATATATCAGGCAGAAGCGTTTTATCGCCTGGACTCACAATTTAAAGCCCGGAATTTAGAAGGTTCCTATCCTAAAAACTTGATGGTCTATTTTCTTGCTCGATTGTCGATTTAATTTCAAATCATGAGGCCTGCTGCATTAGCATCTATCTTGCTTTTGTGATTAAATTAACTATCAATTTTTTGTGATATTTTCTAATTAACTTTTGAGAAAATAAATCATTGGACTTTTTGGAAAAGGGTCTTATAAATTTAGGATCCTATTCGTAAGGCCCGATAATTTGCTTTCTTAAAAAATTGATTAAATTACGAGAGCGAGAGCGACAGGCGCTAATTTAACAGATTTCATTTTTACATCGGTTAGTACATAATCAACTATTCTAATAAACCGGCCTAAGGGCCGTAAATGAAGGGTATAGGGACGAGCGCTTCGGATAAGTTGGAACGGCCGTGACTTCATGTGAAGGAACAAGCCTGTCTGTATGTTAATATCGGCTTTAATCATGCTATCGTGAGCGTAAATTACCGTTCGTCCCAGATTTATTCCGACTAGCAGCACGGTCGTTCAGTTTATGTCGCCTTTCGAGATTCGTAATTTGTGCATGGTAGGAGCCGACTAGACGTCGTTCGATTAACCGCTGGCCGCGTCGAGAATTCCGGGGAACATTAGAAGAGCGATACCCCGCGTTCTTTCGCGTTATGACTTCTGTCGGCCGTTAAAATTAACTGCCACGAATGCCACGGTCGATTGACTGTAATTATCGGTTCTCTAATCGAAATTGACTCTATACTCAAATTATCGTTCGCGCACGACAACATTATTCAGCGGGCAAATCCTCCCCCTTTCCTTTCCCTCCCCGATAAATACGACGTCGACCGATCGTATCTATCGGGACGGGGAACGAGGATCGTTTAGCATTTACATTGTGCGATTATCGAAGGAGAGGGGTCTTAATGAATTCTCACTGTTTCTTCGATTATAACGGCGGTGTCTGTTTGTTAAGTTATCGTTATTACTGTGGCTCGAAAACGTTCGCATGTTTAAAACGACAGCTCGATTTTTTCTCGATGCCGATTACTTTTTATTAAATCGCGCACATCGGAGACATTTTTCGCGATAAACGCTCGTAGAATGCGGGTGTTTTACGAATTTAATTAGTGACTTCTTTATAACTCCTGCGATTATTACGCGAGAGGAGAGAACTGATAACGCACCGGGGCTCGGTAATTGCGGATATTGAGAATACCTCCGTAGCACTTATCCCTCATACACGCGAACGAAACCGTTATCGGATTAGCAGCCCGGTTACGCCATTTTCCCACATCCTCCATTTATACGAGGTATAAATTCTCTATTCATGCACATCCTCTCTCTGTTTATACGACGTCAAGTGTTAAGTGCGCAACCAGCTACGAAGTATGCAGAGTCGGCTGGCGATTATGTAATTGCGTAATTGTGTAACGGTCGTGAAGCCTCAAGAATTCTTCATCACACATACGCGAATTTTAATTACATTTTATAACAGTAACAGTTGCACTTTTTGACATACTGTAGAGCACACCGAGAAGAGATGATAGATTTTTATATTAATTATGTCTGCAACACTATTACAGTAAAATAAAAATTATTATCGCTTCGCTATCACAATCAGACTTTAATAACGTTAGTGTGTGGTTTTCTCTGTAACGACAAGTTCGTACCATGCACGATGTATAATATCATTATATGCGACGTTAGTTCGTTAGGCAAACCTCACGTCGTGCCAATCAGGTGGACAATTGGCACCAATGATTTTTCTTCTTGTTGCATCTAATTAGATTAGAAGTCCACTGTACGTCTCGCCTTAAACTGATCAGCACGACTGGTGTTACTTGTGTTAACGAGCAGGTCTCTTGATCTTTATATTAGAATTAGGGTTCTGAAGCATGGAAAAATTTCCGGTAAAATTGGAAAAATTTCCGGTTTTTTTTCGGAAAAATACCCTTGTCTTTTTCCAAGAAAAATATGGAAAAATATTTAATTTCTTATTTCTGTATGTTTTGCTTCAAATCCGTTAAAAATCGTATAGAGATTGCAGAAAACTAATGTCCTTCTTCATGTTGACATGAACTACATCACATGCTGTAATATTATTGTATATTGTGTAAATTGTGTTACTTAAATTACTTTTGAATTTTGATAAAATGCCGACGGGCTTTGTCAAAAGTCAGAAGTCAGAAAGGAAAAGTCATATCATATCTATCCATATTCTCAAATTATGTTTTTATTTTGAACATACTTATATATAAAACAGACATATATATATATATATAAAACATGGATTGTATGTAGATACACTAGTAGTAGTTAGTAGTACTTGTAGTACTACACACACACACACACACACACACACACACACACACACACACACACACACACACACACACA
>NJRQ01000114.1:42510-70326 GCA_003063805.1 Aphaenogaster ashmeadi | reverse complement strand
ATATATATATATATATATATATATATATAAAATCACAAGAATGACGAAATTACGTTTGAGCCTTTTTTTAAGAGATAGCCTTTTTGAACCTTCTTTTAACAAATCATCGATTTATGATATAGTAATGTACTTATGTATACTTATGTATAACTTATGTTAGTACACGGAAAAAAAATTTGTTAACTTGACTAAATCTTTCAACTAAGTAAAATTTATTTAGTTCAAGTATATTTATTTAGTTCAAGTATTTATTTAGTTCAAGTATTTATTTAGTTGAAAGATTTAGTCAAGTTAACAAATTTTTTTTTCCGTGTATACTTACTTTGTATAAGTTATTGTTATCAAAACAATTACAAACTTTTAATTTTAATAAAAATAATAATCTAAATAAATTTTTGATTATTTGATTGTAACTCTTTAAAGAAGGTTCAAATGTAATTTCGTCGTTCTTGATTTTCGACTTATTTTGACTCGTTAATTCATTCTCCAGAGATCGGGCGTGACTTATGATACATCCTGTATATGTTTGAAGTAATGTTTTAAGTAATCATCTTATACCTGTGTTGTGTGACGAATTTCGATGCGGAAAACGAAGCTCTGTAGTACACAAGTCTAAACGCTATTAATTTTAACGTGTTTAGCTAATCTTCATTATGACGCTTATGTAATATAATTTCAACTAGCTTCATTGTGTTACACCATCTAACTCCTACTGATATGCCTTACGCCCACTTATCTGTTCGTTTTGCCGTTATCGCCTTTCACCTTCTTCGCAGTACTCACCGCACGCTTCATCAATTCCCCGCTCGTGCCGCAACACGAATCCGTTAAATAGCAATCCATTTATACTTGATTCGCGTTTTTTTGTAGTTTCATATCGCCGACAGCCGTTTCAGGCAAATGCGATATCGTAATGCGATATCATAATGATGAAGATTTGAAGGAAGTTGCTTAACATTTCGCTATGCATATTTCACGCGGGACGTTCGTGATTTCACCATGATGGGTCAGAATCAGAAGTAATATTTTATCAAGTGTATATAACTAAGAGAAATAATTATATATGTATATATAAGAAGATGAAGATTGACATGCGTTTGGTGCTGTAAATCACATTTTATGACGTTAATTTCGAGTAAATAAACTGTCTACTTGGTTAGATTAAGTCATAAATAACTATCTAATATTATATGAAGATATTTATTTATGCGCATTAATAATAATATTAATTTGACTAAACGTATAGACTTGATGTCGTAAGAGCACAACTTTAATAATCCTAGATCATTTAAAAAATAATAATTACGTAATTGCAATAAGAGTAAAAATTAAAATCCGTCGTTAATTTTTCAATCTAAGCCAATCGTGGTAGTATCTTACAGCCGCATTTATCGGACATCAACTCGAATGACTTTCTGATTCTAATGACGTCGGATCATTCGCAGAATAGAGCCGTGTAATGTTCAATGGCTCGTAAATTCGTCAAAATGACGCGAATCGTTAGCCGGCAATTGGTCGGTAGCGTGTTTTCGTCGTGAATCGCTTCGCCGAGGACGACTCGTCGGAGTCGAAAGGCGAGAGCACCTGCAACAAGGACTCTTCTCTCCGCCGCGCCGCTGGGTCATGACACGCGAGTCCTCCGTTTTCACCATTACGCAATCGAGGATGATCGTTACCATCCTCCACGAGGTAGCTCCGCGAGCGTGGCAGCGCCAGGCATCTTCTCTTCCTGGCCGACCCGGCCGACCAGCATCGGCACGGAGCAAATGTCGTGCGAATCGCACCGCTCGTTTTCATCCTCCTCTTACGTGCCGCCGTATTGCGTCACCTTACGTTCAATGCAAGGCTTCGGGGAAATCAGATCGGAAATATTCGACCAGGTGTTATTCGTTACGACTACCGCAGAGCAAGACCATAAATCGCACTTGCGTGTCTTTGGTAACGGTTGCGCGTTCGGGGTATAATTAAAGGTTCTGCCTGTCTGGTCGAATTCGCATTATTGTTCAGTCGCAGCGGCGATCAGGTTTATGCAACAAGCCGAGAAAATTATAAATTTTCCTTTTGCGAACGGCCCGAAGAGATTTCCTTGGACAGGACGCAGGTTCGCCATCGTGATGAGATTAAATCGAAGTTGCAGCGCCTGAAGGTAATTCGTTGATTAACCCGGCCACAATGAAGCGCCTCGTTGCGAAACTCGATATTAGCTCGCGATAAAAATCACGGCCTAATACGTGCGCGCACTTTCTAATAGCGGGGGCCTTTGTAAACCGGCACGTTGGGCCGATCGTGCGCGAGTGACAAGTGAGGATAGGGTTAAATGTGAACGGCATTATCCCCTTCGGCCTTGGTGTAACCGCGATTAGGAAGAGCGCGAGCCGCGTAAGGTGAAGATCGCTTGTCATTAAGATTGATGATGTTCCGCGCGTAATTTGAGAGATTCGTAAAAAGTTACGCGCACGCGCGCGGCATAACGTCTGAATATTCCTTCGTGCGTTGCAATTGCAGAAAGCGCGTGTAAAACCCGTTCCTGTAAATTGCGTGAAAATTGAATTAATAAATTTTTATGCGCAACGAGGCGAGCACATTTAACGGAATTTATTTTAAACCTATATTTGCATAACGGTATTTTATCGTCTGTTTTAAAAGCGGATCCATCCGCGTTTATTCGAGCGCACGCTGCGCGTTTTGTGCCTTTGTATTACCTAACAATTTTCCAATTGACGCGGCGTGAAATTCAGTCCACACGCGTGGAATTATCAAAAGGTGAAATCACGACCGCTTCGCATATTTTATTTTCCATCGCAACCTTTGTAACAAAAGTCGCTATCACGTCGAGACAAACGGGGCGATTTCTTTTATCGCCTTCGAATATCGCAGGGTGTGTCTGTGTCCGATCGTCTTTGATTTGCGTCGCATTATTGCACATAAATCGCGAGGGGAATAACTTGGCGAACCAAAGCGTAGTCGTCGACCGCGAGTCTGGCTTCGCGACGGTTTTCTCGGACGAGTCAGGCTCGAGAATGGCAATGCGAAGCGCAAGTTCTGGACGAGAAGAAAGAAAGCGAGAAAGAAAGGTAGGCAGGCAGGAAGAAAAAGGCGAGAGAGAGGAAGAGAGAGAGAGAGAGAGAGAGGGGAGGTGAAGAGGAGCCCCGGAGCGGAGAGGAAAGGCGTGACAACGGCTGCACTTAGCATAACAATATTTACTACTAGAAGAAACTTAAGAGACTTGAATATTCTATGCGGTGGCCTCGCCCAGGCCTTGCACAACCACTCGCGCGAGTCCCGCTCGCAGTCCCTCGGCTGTATAATTATGCACGGGGATGGGACAGCGTGAGTGTCCCGCTCGTATGTGTGTAACGTGTGCGTGCACGATGTGCATGCGCGTATGCGGGCTTCAGCTCGTCAGAAAGAATGCGCGCGGTGCCGGGATTGAAGCTAATTCGTGCTCTCGGGACAACGTGATTTTCACCTTCGACTTGCGCACACAACAACCGGGGCCGTTGATCGCGTGGCGCGCATCGCGGTTTTGAGTAATTACACGAGTACACGTCACATTTCCCGACTGCCAGTCGGGATGAACGCCGCTGAATCAGGAGTCCCTTTATGCGGATTTTTGCGCGAGGATCTCTCAAACGTTGCTTTTAAGACGCATTATTGGATGATATTTCTGACGCTCCAGGAAGTTCTCCGGTTATGTGCATACTGCCTATGCAAAGGATGGACTCTCTCTTGTCCGTAAAGTGAAAACTGTTTGACTCTTGACCAGGAACCCAGACAGCACAGGACATCCTATGGACATCCGTTTTGTGTCCATTTCTAGTCGGGATGTCCATGGACCTTATAAAGATATCCATAGGATATACATTTGTGAACACTATAGGAATATCCCAAAATGGACAAGTTTGTATGTCCATATACTTAATATCCACTACATCCGCGAGCAGTACGCGGCACCACCACCAGATGGACGCGGAGTTCTCGTATTTCTCGTAAGTAAAAAACCATACAAGAATAAAAGACGCAGCATTATAAAAGTCTTCACCCATGTTTTAACGAAATGGTTTTTCGAAGACGAGTCCCTCGTCTAAAATTGGGCTCCAAGGTGTGAAAGTAAATGAGATGTATTTTGACAATACAATTTCGTTCAGTCCCATACAGCACAGAACATTGCAGCAACATTTCGGCAATATTGCAATGTTACTGCAATATTCCGGCAATATTGCAATGTTGCTGCAATGTTCTGTGCTGTATGGGGTTCTAAAGTTAATGCAGATACTTGATATTCTTGGTGGTCATATGTAACAAAATGTATTGATATAGCTTATCCGTCATTATTCATTTATGTCCATTCGACGTCCACCAATTTCATAAACGGATATACCATGGATGTCCATAGAAGTCCGAAGGATGTAAAACGGATGGCCTGTGGATATCCTCAATATCCTTAAAGGACGTCTTATGGATGTCCTTCGGATATCCGTGTGCTGTCTGGGAACGTTGTTAAACCGCGATAAATCGAGATAGTCGCAGCAGATGCGACAAATGTATGCCCAATAGCGTCAAAGAGAAGAATGCATCATCTGATCATTTCGCGCGTGTACGGGGAGTCGCGGAAAAAGGGAAATCACGTCCTAGAAACGTCGGTACGAAGCCTCGCGGCGACAAGGCGAGGGAGATACGCAGTTTCGACGCGGCGACAAAGCGGCGAGTTTCGCGCCTCGAACCGCATCCCGCGGACGCGACGCGGGACAATTGAGTGAAAGGCGAATTGTGGTCGGCGGTATCATCATCGTATCCGCTCGCGCGACGTGTTTGCGCTTGTCGCGCGTGAAACGCGACGACGTCACGTTAAGAAGAAACGTCGCCGACGTCTCTCGGCGGAGAATAGGAAATTGAAAAGCGTTATCTAGGAAAGCGGTGACGAGATCGCCTGACGGCAGGAGGGGAGAACGGAGAAAGAGAAGGACATTTACGCGTTTCGCCGCACAGCAGCTCGCGCTTGGTATCTATCTACTCCACTCGGCGAGTGAAAGTTTCGCAGCCACGATCTCGAGGCTGTTTATTGCTGCTGCTGTTGCTGCTGCTGCGTCGCGTAGTCGTCATCGTCGGAAAAATCGCACGCGCGTAAAAACGCGCTCCGAGCGTAACTTTCCGCGCGAGCAAAAAGTCGGTGCGCGCGGTTACCTCATCATATATATTGCGCGATACAAAACGCGCCTCTTGCACACGTGTACATGCGCACGATTGATTTTCTTTCGTCGAGAAATTATTTCCGGGATATGTATATATATATATATATTATTATTTTTTCAAGCGGAAATAATACGTTGACCGTATCATCGCGCTGTGTTTCCGCAAAAATCTCGGCTCATTCTCCCGACGTAAACCGATGCGAAATAATAGCGTCGCAAATTGACAGCGACGTGATTGATGGTCTCTCGAAGCTTTCCTTGCCATTATCGCGGAGCTCTCAATCCCAGCCAGACAAGCGTACACTTTCGTTTAGCGAAAGTAGCGAAAGGGTCAAGTATCGACTACTGTACGCGAACCGGTGGTTGAACCTTCCGTTCCCACTAAATACGCGGGTTGAAGGATGATCATCAGCTTACGCAAGATTATCGGCGGTCTGCGTTACCGCGTCTGCATATTTGTCTTATCGCCGCAAACGTGTAATTGCAATCAGCTAATCGCTGTCCGGGCGAACCAACTACCGGGATTTATATAGCGGAAGTGTAACTGAATGCGATAGATCTATTCGCGCTCGTGACGTTCGCCGCCGCTCTCGCCGAACGTATTCATCGACGGGAGGTGAATTGAATACCAGAGCGATAAAATGACAGGCCACTAATTATCAATGCTCGCGTACAGTCGTAATTCACGTGTACCGTCAACATCGTAAATCCCCATTATCTCGCGCACCTTACTTCCCTCTGGACTCCGCGTTAGACGCCTCGTAATTTCGCCGTTAGCGTTTTCATCGCACCCACTCCCTGGGCAGGGGAACTTTCAAACAGCCCAGTTTTGACAAGTGATTGTTATCGTCACGCATAATCTGCCGATGCGGTTCGTGTCTAACATAGGTATCGCAGATTCATGAAGCGTGGGAAGGAATAACCGTGTAATCATTAGCAATAAATAAAGCAAATAATCGGAGCTCGGCTGGAATGTTCCGATAGCGTGAATTTATGTCCATCTGCATACCGCCCTAGTAAACTCGTTCGCATATCTGAGGTAACGCTGCCAAACGATCTCCAATGCAAATTATTTATTATCATCGTTATCCGCTATCGTCTATTATTATCGTCATTTATTATCATTACGCCGAGAGAAATGCCAACTTTCTTAATATATCGCTTGTTGTTTATCTAACATTTATACTACGTAAACAGGAATGTGCAATTATCAATGCTTATCACACAGAAGTATGTGCATATCGAGTCCCGATAAGTATTCGCCAATAGCCGTCGTCTAGCATCGCGATCGCAAGAGTCCGATCGCGCGGCGGGAGCGTTAATTATACCGTCAGGATCGACGGCAGGTTTTTGCCGAAACCCGGAAAATCGGTCGCCGCTAATGCCCGATCGGCATACCGTATCTTTGCTTTTGATCGAGACTCGCGGCGCGAATTCCAACGGGACCCGAGCGGGCCGGCCGCGGCGGGTCGCTTTCTCTTGCCGCCGCCGCCGTCGTCGCCGCCTCGTTTACCGCCTCTCGCTTATCTAAACGCGGGACGCTTTATGATCCTTCATTATCGGAGTACAAATTATAATCCGCAAATAGCGTCTGGCGTTTATAGCGCCGCTGCGCCGAGCGCGCGTACGCGTATTCGCGAGCCCAGGCGAGCTTCTCTCGCCGCGAATACGAACACAATGCACTCGCCGTCCCACGCCGTGTGGCGTGTGCGCTCTCTAAACACGTGTCCGCAGAAACGATCGTGTATAACGTGTCTGAGGAATTTAATTTATTAGCACGGCGCTCTCGGACTCGCGGCTCGATGTGCCGCGATCGAACGAAGAAAAAAAGAAGAAATGAGAGAGAGAGAGAGAGAGAGAGAGAGAGAGAGAAAGAGGAAAGGGCAGGGGTGGTAGAGAAAACGCCTAGACAATCGACGAGAAATTAAAGCGACCGACCGGTCGGTTTCGTGGGCGTAATTGCCGCGACATGCACCGGGCACGATTGCGAATCGACAGGCCATTCCTCGAGAATACGCGAGCGAGTTTGTCCGAGGGAAGAAAGCGAGGCGGCGGATACCGTACTTTATTAACGCATTAAACGCTACACGAATTTCTCTCGGTTAACTTTGTAATAATCCAAATAAAGATCGTACATCCAGTAGGTCCACTCTGCAGCGAGAAAAGGAGCATTTTAAGGATCTGAAGTAGCCGACTAGAAATTTATCCCATGGTCCTGATCAGGTTGATCTTAGTTTTTTATCATGTCCTTTCAAGGTAATTTCATCAGGTCCTAAAATGCAGCATGTAATCAGGACCATGCGGTCATGTAATGCAGCATGGTAATCAGGACCTTATTAAGAATTCCTCATCAGATCCACGTTAGGTTATACTATCAAATCCTTATCAGATCCTGGCTATTTTGGCATATTTTTAATTGTAAATATTTAAATAAGAATATGATAAGATAATTCTATATTTCAACGCAAACTGTATTGCAAACAAACAAGTATTGAGTTAAGAATATCAGGTCCCTGAATTAATTTTTGAAATGAACTTGTAAAACGAAATTGTATTATCAAAATATATTTCATTTATCTTTCACTTTGGAATCCTATTCAGAAAGAAATTTTAATATTTGATTAACATGCTTAAAGCGAAGTTACAAATCGATAATTCGTATGTAAGAACAGTCTCATTGCGTGTAAGAAGAATGTGATCTCCCACGCGACAACAATGTAACGTAATCTACACGCGTAGAATAATTAATGAATCGTGATGCAAAAAGTACGTCGCGTTCGCGCGAAAGGAGAAAGATCGACGCGTCGCATCGCGGCGGCGTTTTATGTTGCCCCTTCGACGATAATTCGCGACAACTCAGTTGCGCGCCGCAAGAAAGACGCAAAAACGCGCCCGCCCTCCCTCCGACACTCGGCATTTGCAATTCAGATGCGCGCGAATCCGAATATGCTAAGGACGTCGCGGTGGTGGGTACGTGTCTACCACGATGGGAATTATAGATAGCGAAATTCATTAGGCACGGTCCGAGTGATCAACCGGTCCCGACGATGCCCGGCGTGATCTTCCGGCCGGCCGGATCGTGAAATTTCAATTGACGTGCTTTAAGTGCAGATTACACGATAACGCGTTATCCGTTCTACGTGGTAACCGCAAAGACTTCCCGCGCGGACTTCGATATCAAAAAGAGAATATCAATCTCTTGACACGAAAGAAAAGCGACATGTGTCTTAACATGCTTTAATATCGTGTCATACAATTTTATTACACGCTGAGGAAGATCACCTGTTCGTAAATAATTTATAAAGTAATAACGATTAAAACTCGTTGAAAATTTATTCACGTCCATCTGCTCACTGCTCGGAAATGATTATCTATCATGGGCGCCCATGAGGGGGGGGGGGGTCAAAGAGGGACACATGACCCCCTTGGATTTTAATTTTTTAAAATTTAGAATCATTTTATGATTAACAACTAGATAATTTTTTGTTTGAAATTTATGCAATTAAAAATAAAAATCTGCATAAATATTTCTTTAAAAAATATTCTTTGAAAATACGTTCGTTTGGCACTCCTAGTATATTTACACTCTGCCCCCTCTTGAAAAAAGTTGTAAGGGCGCCCATGTAATCTATTTTTTATCTTAAAATAAAAATGTACATGAGATTCGCGCGCAGAGATATTTTGGACGATTAAATATTTTATTTTGAAGGAAATTTTTAAGCGGCGAGTTTTGCAAATTATGTATTGCGGAAATCACGCTTCAGAATTTCCAGCCCGTACTTTAAATTTGATGATGCGCCGTGCGGATCGCGTTTCACGTACGATATTTTGCGCGTGCTTTCTGTGAGAGACGCGGCCCGTCGAAGGAACAATGCTCGGCCTACGCTGCTTTTGACACACGATCTCTAAACACGTCGTCGCTATCGTAGGAGTCCACAATGAATCCGTACGAAGTATACGTCTCGGTGGATAATTCTCCGTGTGGAGCTTTATTTTATCCCTTGAGCTATGAATAGATGAAAACGTGCAGGTGTCGGAAAATTGCGCATCTCACCTCTTATAAATTATGATTATGTAAAATATTCCATCTGGAATATATATTTTCTCATATATAAAATGATTTTATATATACAGGGTGTCCCATGACTCGAGGTCCATACATTAGCGTGTTATTGAAGTCATTTAAAGTTGAAATTGTTTAATAAACATATGTCCGTAAATGCTTCCTAACAGAACTACAACCATTGAAAGTTGATGTGAATATTTGAAAAAGGAAAGAAAAAAAAAACATTTAATTTAACTTGTTTATTTACAAAATGTATTATAAATTCTGTTCAAAATTATCTACTGCAGATTTAATACAAAGACTTGCCCTGCGTAAAAGTGATCTAACAGCTCGCTCCACCATGCCAGGAGAATTTCTTATTAATTAATAAGACAATTATTAATAGACATATTAATAGACAATAAGACAAAATAAGACAATAATAAGACAAAAATTAATAAAACAATGCCAGACTGACAGGAAATGTAAACAATAACAGACTGACAGAAAATGTTTCAAATATTCACATCAACTTTCAATGGTTGTAGTTCTGTTAGGAAGAATTTACGGACATATGTTTATTAAACAATTTCAACTTTAAATGACTTCAATAACACGTCCCTAATGTATGGACCTCGAGTCATGGGACACCCTGTATATATGTTTTGGCTATAAATAAACTGAAATTTCTCTTGAATATGATATATTTTGCCACAGAAGAGATTTGTTTCGACACAACTGGCTAATTTAATTTAAATTAATAATTTCAATTAATATATCGCGAATCGTTGTGTCGAAACAAATCTCTTCTGTGGTTTAATAATCACTGGCGAAGAATATTCCATCTCTTGTTTGATGATATATTTTGTTAGTCGTATATATTTTATTCAAAATTAACATGTAGCAGAAAGTTTAAAGAGGATTCGACGACTTCTATCTCGAGAGGAGATGGTCGCCACGGTGGGAATCGGCATTTTACGCAATTTAATTGCGATTTATCTACGGAAACGTCGCACACTATCGCGGATGTAATTAGCGCCGACCGCGATGTAATTAACTCGCTTGTCGTTAATGCGCTAGCGCGGTATCGTCTTGCGTTCGCTTGAAGCACGCTCGAACTTTGTAACGATTAATAATTTAAGTACATCGGTCGAATGTCTCGGAGAGTGACGTGTCGTAAAACGAGCAGCGGGGGTCCGTCTCGGATTTTCTTCGCAATCGCTTTTCCACCTTTTAATATGACATCATAATCTGCGGTAAAAGTCGAGAAGCGTCATTTAATTACTGAACAAGACATCAACGATAAAGGATAAATCGTCAAATCTCTTCAAGTAATAATATATCTTTATTTATATAAATAATCTTCATTTTTACAAAATTTCCTTTTACATTTATACATTAATTATTGCATCATCTGTATTTGCTGAAGAAAATAGTTGTTTACCTTTCGAATAGTTTAACGAGAATTACGTAGCCCATTACGTTAATTGTGTGAGGTTTGAATGATTATAAGTGGGATGTTGGATGTGCAATCTCGGCCGGAAATCGGAGCGGATTTCCGAAATACACGGGCGGCCGATAGCCGCATTGTTTGCCGTCCCTGAAGGAATTTAAAATGCGATCGATAAGCATCGGCCATTTACGCGGCTCGGTCAGGCGTGAAATCAACTTCTGCACCGCACTCGGCTAGGCATGAAGTGTTTGCACATACCTGCGCTTTCTTGGATATAAAGCGATACGCCGGTGACGTAGTGTCGCAATTAACTCCTTCCACGGAAGCCTCGCTCAAAAGGAGACCTTTTAGTTTCCTATTAAAATATCATTTGTGCGTGCAAGGTGAAACATTAATTCGCTGACACACTGATAATCGGGGATATTTAATGGCGCGTAGCTATGTTGCTCTCTGATTGGAGTATCAAGCGATACGTCTCAGTCTTTGGGTACTTCATGTACAACGTATAATTTATCAATTATGCGATTATTAATAAATATGTTAGTGTCTGTGTATGTGTGGTACATTAGATATAATATATACGAAACATGAGAACAGTATCATATTGCAACGCGGCGGATAATTACACGTCTTATGAAAATATTTCAAAGTCTTTTAATATTTGCGAATACTTGAATAAATTACACATCTAAATTCTTCATTCTTTCATCTTTCCTATGTTCTTGAAAATTGCTTATGCAGCTCGAGAGTTGCTGCAAGATAAATTGCCGTAATTTGTCTGATGTCTGTTTATGCGTTAATTGCGCGTTTTTTTTTAATATCATAATCGTAGATGGAACGATTAAGTATAATCTCCGTTTGAATTGAGAGAACTTGCAATCGACGATCGACTGCAACTTCGGTTACCGCAATTCCCCGTTCGCTTAGCGATCGATCATCGATAAATATCGCCTTACTTCATCACGTCGGTTCATTGGTCATGTAACGGCGTACAAATATTGAAATTTACGATTCGTGCATGCCGGCACGTGGTCCTGCGTGCTCGTATATTCCGGACACGTGTATACGTCGACGCGTGATCGCGCGTAGTGCCTCGCCATTAATTTATTTACGAGTACGCTTTACGAGAGAGCATTTGGTGCGTGGAATTGTTTGTAAAATCATTTTGTCCGAGATATACAATGTAACGTGATTGGCCGATCGCGCGGACGACGGAAAATCGATACTTCGTCTTTTATCGCACATATATTGTCTGTATGTAAGAGAGATCACCATGCTTTCGCATAAATTTTACGACATTGTTATTAAGCACCACCGATCTTCATAAATCTTATAAGCAATTTATCCGACACACATACATGCATGCGCAAAAATATTTAATGAGAATGAATTGAAGATATGATTGTACAAACGAAGGGATTAAGCTATAAACGCACGTTAACTTCCAAATGTTTCGCAATATTTAAATCATTTAATGCCGCGTGATTTCGAAAATTGCTATTTATTATATTTGTATACATTAACTTTGATCTAACGCGTGCAAGTGCATCGTTTGCCTCGATCGAAGGCATTGCTTTTGTATCAATATACCCATGAAAATGCTCGCTGATTTGACCTATTAATAATTTAAGTGTTGCATTTTGCACTTTGCGGTATGTACGCTATCGCAATATCATGTGTGCAACTGCGTGAGAAAATTAAACGAGGCTTGAGAAATGTTTGCGATTTTGAAATGCGATTGCACGTTACGCGATAGTTTCAACTGACGATTCTTTCTTCTCCATCGGAGAGCAGCGTGTTAGTACGTCATCAGACATAACGTTCAGGTGATCTTTGTGCGTTCAACGGGACGTATCTATCGTATCAAGTCTAATGAGTCTCTTATAATTTATACCGCCTCTTTGCTGTACCAACGTAATCATTCCGCGGCATGCGAAAGCAATTAGAAAAAATTGGCGTGAAAGGGAAAAGCGTAATGGGGTTGTCTTGCGTGCATTGTGCATTATATTTACATTGTAACGGACGCCAGTCGCGTGTCGACGACCTCGTGTCGTCGTTCGGCCACGACGTTCTTGCCCGTAGAGACTCTAATGCGATACGCCTAATTAGTTTAGAAGCGGACGGTTTATTATCCCGGGATGTTCTAATAGGCGCTCTCCTTCGTTTAACTCGCCACGATATCTGACGATATAAACGGGAAGAGACGGAGAAGTTTCGCTCGTTATTACCCGAAGAATTATTTCAGAACTATCCAGCGTCTTGAGAAACCAATCAGCCATTATCTCGTGGACATTGAAATTGAAGTTTATTTAGACGTAGATATATTTTAAAAGCTTCTTCGATTATGATGTAAGAGTTATCTTGCAGGGATCGAGCAATTCCGTCCGGTATATTTTTCAACATTCGCCAGTTTCAAAATTATCGTTGTCTCTCTCATATCGCATCATCCTTCACGCTGTCTCGAAACTTAAAAGCGTTGCTGGGGCCATTACGTTCGCTGTACCGGCGCAATCATACGTTCGCATAAAACATGAGATGTCGTTTGTTCGAAACACGATCGCGCGCGGGTAGAGCCTGGCGCACGTAATCGTACGGCGATTTACCGATATACAGTTACACAAGGCATTGTATGTACGAGAAAGAGACGCGACGTATGGCTACGCTCGTCATTTGCCCAAAAGAAGCCCGCGCTTAACGAATGGTCCGAAGGAAAAATCACTCGACGTGTAAGGTATTAATTAAACGATATAACGGCATGAATTACAACGGATAGTGCTCTCTGTCTTCCTCCCCCCCCCTCTCTCTCTCTCTCTCTCTCTCTCTTTCTCTGATAAATGCGACATCGAAAAATCACATGAGTCGATTATTACGTCAGTCCCACCGGCGCTGAAAAAAGGGCAAGTCGTCGTTGCATGAATAATGAAACGTGATGTAACGCATTTCAGAGTATTTTTATCTGAACGTAGATTACTATCCTCTGTGAAAACCGAACTGCTGTTGCAAAAAAGCACCCCTCAAATACTCACACTCTCTCTCTCTCTCTATCTCGTCGTGTGCGTAATATGCACGCACGGAAAGAATGGTTTTGCTGAAGTATCTAAAAATTTGGCCAGATACAGATCTGAAAATGATTTTGTTAGACCCCATCAAAAGTAACTAAATAGAATGCTCAAAATAATTGCTAGAATATTAAAACTTTTTGCAGCATTATCATCATGCTTGAGTGTTCTACTTAGTTACTTTTTATGGCCCAACAAAATTATTTTCAGATCTGTATTTGACCAAATTTTTAGATATTTCAGCAAAACCATTCTTTCCGTGCGATAAAGGTATCAAAAGCGACGAAAAAAGAAAGTTTATGAATTATTCACAATTTTTTTAATTAGTCAAATAATAATAAAGTTATTATTTGAATCACTTAATAACAAGTAATTATTTGGTTAATTAATTATGTCTGATTCATGTGTTAAATTCAATTCTTTTGTAACGAATTATTCTGTAGCAGCTTGATATTTTTATTTGTGCTACAATATCAGAATTTCGCGTATTGCCTGATTATGTATCGTCATATAGTCCCTTTGTGCAGATTATGCGAGAGCATTGCAATATTAATCTCATTAATAATAATCGGATAGATTATTCGTCGCGATCTTTCGCCACTTGGTACACTTTCTCACTACGCGAAATATGTCTCTCTCTTTCTTTTCTTTCTCTTCGAGATTTCCCGCAGCATCCATTTTCTATCCCGTTTCTTTTTATTTCGAGTCCTATTTTTTTAAGCAAAGTTTTGAGATAGTCTGTGTTCGAATGACCGAATCTCCTTTTCTTCGCGCAAGTTCGTGCGTTCTTTTTTCGCCGCGCACGCGATCTCGTCTCGGGTGCAACGATCTCGCAGCATCGCTCAGAAATGCGATTTAAACTGCGGCGGGTCATATGGCGGTACATATACATATATGTATAGGCCAGGCTTCTCTACTTGGCCGCACGGCTACTCGTTAAAATACACCTGATTACCGAACATTACCGTGCCGAGGGGGTAATGATCGCTGCACTTGCACGTAATAGAAATCGCTCTGGCCGGCGAGAGCGAGAAGAGCTAGAAGTGAACGGCTCACGTGTCAGTAATTGTCTGTATCTTATCAGTTGATATTCGTTTCGTCGCCAAAATATTCCAGACTTTGCGCTATCAGAAAACCGTACGCGGGGTAGAGACATTCTAGCACAGCTAGCGTTAAAAAGAAACAAAGTCTTAAGATCGACCGACAATTGAAAAGCGCTATTAAGCCTCTTTATCATTTTTGATAATTTTGATTAGAACCATGATTATTACAAACAGGAATTAATGCGATTTAATAATAACTGATAATTTCTTCGAGTTTCTTCATGAATGGATGCAAGTCAAGAAATTGAGGAAAGAACATTCTCGAAAATTGCGTAAAAATTGGAGTAACACCCACTTAGTTTCTTGTATATTATGGTGAGAATACGAAATCGATTCTAATGATAGTATTACGAATTACGCCAGGTACTTTGCATCACAAGCGGTTAAGATAATTCAACACTTTTTTTCTTTTATCTTGCTACACCGCGCTATCGATCGCTATTGGTTCATCGCAATGAGCGATTCGCTTGACTCTCGTGCACCTATGCGATCACGCGTTGCCCGTTACCCGCACGGCTAAAGTAGTCATTAAAACACGTCTTATTACCGAGCATTACCCCGCCAAAGAGGGTAACGATCGCTGCGCTCGCGTATAATACAAATGGTCTGAACTATGTGAGAAACGCGCGCTTTTCTCGCGTGTCAGAGATTGCGGTTTCGTGTAGTTTGCTCTTTCATTTCGACCGTAGCCTCCACGTATCGCCGCGAATCGCGTCGATGATTTCGAGACGCATTAATGGCAGCCGAAGTACAATCAATCCAACATTATTGCACATTTCAGGTATTCTTTCACACGCGAGTATCTCTCGACTTTGTGAAGTTTGAACGAGACGTATTTGCTCGTACGGCTTCGTCTTTATGAACGCAGTTATTTATCTCACGATGCTAAAACGCGCTGTTAGCTGAGAAAACTATATTCGATTATAGCTGAGAATAACTGGTTCCCTTTCCATCGCCAGACTAAATCATCGCATGCGCGAGATCGCGTATGTCGTGCGACGTCAATTAGCCTAACGTCGGGCAGCGGATGGTTAATGCGGTACAATTATCGATCGTTTCTAAGGTACACGCTGAGATTAGAAGCAACTACGTAAATTCGCGTTCGAGAAAAATCCCATCGAGCTGCGGATTCGTCTCTTTTTCAAAGAGCCAGCTCCATTCTGGAGCGTGCGTTTAGCCGCGCTCTCCGCTCCGCAGTTAATTTCGCGATTGAGATTACGCGTTACTCCCATCCCCCCTCCCCCCTTGCCGATCATCGCGGCTAAGTAGAGGAGTTATAACCGATGTCAAAATTAAATGCTCCGCCCTGTATCGACGTGCGTATACTCGTCGTGTACGGCGTAGTCGCTCGCGATTGCGACACGCCCAGCACGCGAGAGCAAGCACCAGGAAACGTACATACGCATCGTACATGCATACAGATGCAGGTACACGCATATATATCCATACGCGAGCGTCGCATACGTTTACATCTATATGTACACCTATCATACATAACGTATTTATGTAGCCACGTAGTACGTGTGTACCGCTTGAGCAACGAGCCCGGTACCTCGCTCTCGCATCGTGCACCATCCGGTATATATCGCATATTGGACATCGCTGGCATTCCATCACATACATAACGTACGAATATACGTACCCGTGTGCGCGCGCGCGCGCGCGCGTGCCTCCATAAAGGAAGAGCTACGCCCGTAATATTTTAATCGGCCGCGTTTCGTTGACCTCTGGCAACCGGACGCGACGAGCGACGAAGTTAGAATTTTGATGGACAGGTGGATTAGCATACGAAGGATGAATCCTACGTCCTGCGGAACGGCTCCCCTTCTAGCGGTAGCGTGATTTTTTCATTCGTATTATTTGATGCTTATAACGGTGGTTGCAATTTACTCCGCTACTCGCGGTATTATCGTGAATCTTTACGAATGCATCGAACACATTCTTTTGGGAAGCGGGATGCTAATGAAAGGAGATGAAGAGAGTTCACGGGCAGAAATGTCGGCGTAACGTTCGGGCTATCGTAATTGCAAACTTCCTGGCGCACGTGTGCTCGGGGATAGGCTTTCTTCGATCTGCTTTTGCCGATCCACATCCGGTCGGGGGGCAATGAAAATCTTTAACGGCCGACATTTATCAGCCGCGCTAAAGGTGGAGAGACAGGGGGAACGGCTAGAACCACTCTCGATCGTTCGCTCGTTAAAGCCGCGACGAAACGATCGGAATCCCTCGAAGAGTCGCGGGCCTCGCGACGCGACGGTGCGCGGTGCCCCCGAGCTCGCGCCGCGCCGCGCCGCGCCGCGCCGCTCGGAATTACGCTTGCACGCACGTGCGCTTCTCTTCCGCGGTTCGCGCGCGCGCGTGCGCCTATAATTGCGAACAGGTGCCGCATTAATCTTACGGTCGCCGTAACCCATTTTCTTCGTTCTGCCGAGCCGTGGTATAATGCAATAACGGGGGAGGATACGAAGGAGAGACCCCGCGAGAGGACCGTCGCGACGACATCGGTTGAACAGGTTTTCGGAAGAAAGTGAGTCTTCTCGGATTTGAGAGGAGGAAGTGAAATTGCAAAAGTTGTTTCTTTGATCGCTTCGTAACTTTTTCGCGTTTGAGACGAAATTGCAGAAGTGGCCTCTTTGACCGCACGTCAGTTTTTTTTTCTTGCTTGTGAAATCTTTAATTGATTTAAAGAGAAACTGCGGTAATTTTGGCATGCTTTGTATCCATTAGATAATAGTTCTGGATAGAAACAAATTTTCCATGATTCGTGTGTGAATGACGATACAAAAGTACCGTAGATTCGTAATAAGTACATCATAAATTTGTAATCACGTGAATTTTTTACTTTTATTTTGTAATTTATCGTAATATTTTATAATATTAATCCGATGTTTATGTAGCTTATCGTGATATATTTATAATATTAATCCGATTACGTGGCAATCTGCCACATATGACAAGAAGTAAAAGATAAGAGAGGATAAGAGAGGAAAGCGTATAAAAAGCATTCGCTCCGCTGAGCGATTTTACGTTTAATGAACGTCGTTCGATTGCATCGAGCGGAAATGCCGTCTATCGGGACGAATGATTAGCGATATTACTGTGATGTTATTGCGATAGGGTATCCTGCGTGTTGCGGCGGTGTGCGTTATGTAACAAGATCGTAAGTCCACGCTTGCGAGCAATTCCGGATGTCGGCTGATGACCAATCCGCGACGTGATTGAGACTCGCGTGCGTCATATCTATTGCTGAACGGTGATCTCTTATTTCTATTATCATTACTAGTTTCGATTCGCATCGCAGCCGCACGGTTCATCAGCGACTACGCGCAAGGAGAATGCAGGATTTATGGTAATATCGGAAGGTATCGATTACATGCATTAACGTGATGGAGAGAAAGCTGGTTACACGGTATTATATCCCGGCTCTTAGATTGCACGATACGTGCCGGTGTGTTTCAGAAAGGCGATCGGCTTTTGTGTATCGAATACAAGCTGCATGATTTACAAGCTTATCGCACAGCATAGGATATCTTATCTTAATATCTTCACGGTTATTTTAAATATATTAAAAATACGAGAAATAGAGGAGATTGTCCATAAGTAATAATATATTCTTATCTGTGAATATCATTAATTTAGGAGGTATAATAGCTCGTTGTGTATAGAAATTCCTTAATTCTGTGGAATATTACAAAAAAATGTTGCCTCTCTCATACTGGGACTTTCGAATATTGGAACATGGAGAGCGAAATACCGTGAAATGTAATGAAATCGGGTAACTGTAAGGAAGAGGCCGAGTCGCGATGCCAGCTTGTGTCGTCGACACGACACGCAACGCGCGTAGGATTGTGGTGCAATGTATGAAATCAATTCCCCTGGATTCCGAGGCATTGGTACGGCGCGCCGCGGCCTCAGGCACCGGATGTTGCGTTATGGCCGGCCATAAGAGAAGCAATTACGGATGTCCGTTACGCTTACGATTGTTTATGATCCAGATCCAGATCTAGATCTATCTATATTTATACGCGGGGTCTTCTCATGCGCCGCGCTTTGCTGCTGCGGCCAAAGAATCCGACGCCCGATTCCTGCGGCCACGTGCACCGCCGAGAAAGGTCGCAAGAGTGTAAAACCATAAAAGCCTCCGCGAACCGGCAATTGGAAATACCTGTCTCTCTCTTCCCTCCAATGATATATTATAGAATATATTCTAGGATAATCTTAAGCTGCAGCGGTAGGTGTGATTTTATAGCACGTTAAGAAAAAGCCTCTGACGTTGTCGAAAAAATTAACTAACAAACTAACGGGAATTAATTAGCGAACTAACGTAAATTATATATTGTTGAACAATTCCTCGGATGTGAAACGACCCTGAACAGTTTATTTATTGAGGAAGTCAGAATCAGGGCTGCGACGCGTTCTTAGATGGCGAACGGTTTATCGAACATTGTTCGACGATTTGTTGGCTCGAAGGGTCTCTCAAGCATCATAATCACTTGATTCAGCATCGTCGTGCTGGTCCCGGTGCCACGCGATAATTCATAAGGCCCTTTCCCCTCGCGGCGACCTTCGCCATTCCGCGAGATCGAATCGAATCTCTCAAGGGACCTTCGATCTCCACGACGGGATCGATTCCTCGCGATCCCGTTACTCCTCTCGTACCCCTAAGAGGAAGTCATCCTCGCGGAATGTATCGAGTGTATCATGCGCGAGCGAGGAGGCGACATTATGTATGTTGCGCGTGTGTACGTGTGTATCCTCGCGATGCTGGCGAATGTGTGCAGGTCGCGTGCACTACGCTCCACCTTGAAGATGATCTCAAAGGTTAACGATGTTCCACGCTTCGAACAGGCCTCTCCTTGGAAAAGGTGACCGGCCAGTCTTCCCGTGATGATCGACCTCCTTCGATCATCGTCCGCAGATCGTGAAGGAGACGGATCGATAAGCGAGATTGACAGGGAATGATCGTCGAATCTACGCGGATATCTTTATAAGGCGTTGATATTTTCATGTTACACGTTACATGTATTTAACACTGAATAATCGCGATTCAAGTGATGTTGCGCGATTATTACGGGGGAATTTCTAATAACGATGATCCTTCGTTACTTGAACATTCCTTTGCATGTATCGACTATACATCTATCTTTAGCTGCATTTCATTTGCATGCATTTCCTGACGTTGGAATGTCGTACTTCGATATTGCTTTGCGTGATTTAGTTTGATGGGTGAAAGAGCAGCAATATATTCTCTCTCTAATCTTATATACTTAATTTATTTAGATAATTTAAATCGAATTTCTATATTATAGATATATAGTATGCGTGTATGAAGATTTCTCCATCATTAACTTATTCATCTTATCGTCTTATATATGTCTTCAGTATGTTCGACCGATTCTTCTTCCGTTATTTTCACGGTGCAAGACTAAATTTGTCGAGCAAGAAGAGTAATTTTATTAATGTTTAGACATCGAACCGTTATCATAACGACGTTCATCACGGTCGCGAATCATTTGCCAATGCGATCAATAAGGCAATTCCGGATCCTGAAATCTCGGAAGATTTCGAGAAAAGACGGGTTTCTACCGTAGCCGCGTCTACTTAATTATGGCTATTTAATTGACTAATATTTCGACATTAGTGCATTCCGCTCGAGCGTGCGGGTGTCGGTCGCGAATTTATTTCATAATCCCTTGCCGGTGGCACCATTATTACCGGGGAACGTTATTAACTTAGGCACCTACGGCATCTCTCCACCCGAGCCGTGCATTAATCTCTCCGCTGCGGAGATAAGCGAATGTTCGTGTCACTTTGAACGATTATCGCCATACTATTTGCTTCCCGAGTAAATCTTCAAACGTGGCATTAGCGCGACGCTCGTGATAGAATCGTCAGACGCGATACATCAGCTCCGCGCTTTCGTATGCATAGGTCTATTTGTTGTTACGTTCTGAAACGTATTCGTTAAGCGCCATAAATACATATAGAATTGCTTAAAGTACATGGATAATAATATGTAAAGATAAGAAGAGTGAGGACGTTCGATGCGATACGCAACGTACGTGTGAGATTTAAATGGTACCAGAGGTAAGAAGATATTGACGATTACTCGAAGTTCTAATTATTCTGACGCCCTATTGATTGTACGGACATGTGAATTGAAACTCTGAGCTTATATTAATACTCACTTTTGCTTAATATCTTATTTACGCTTCGATCCTTGTTTTTCTTGATTTAAAAGCGTTGCTCGGATAATCGACAACAAGTGTATTGCTATCGATTTATCTGTACATTTATCTGCGCAGAGACGTAGTCGCAGATTATACTAATGGAACATAAGCGTGCATGTTGCAACGAGCAGAACAGAAAGGCTGTGACTCAAGGACAATGTTACGCGTTTCATTCAATTCATGGAGCGGAAAGAATAGCGATGCCGGTCTGACATTCCGAGTGAGATTACGCAGGGCGATCGAGTTTACGCGTATTGTCGCTACTCGCTTTGACTAAACGTTCGATGCGATCGAAACGCGCCGGGATGAGAGCTGGAGAACGCAAGAGAAGCTGCTACTTCGTGCTCGTCGCAACAACTGGCCGCGGTGAGAGCTTAATAGGCAGAACTATCGTGCGCAGTTCTCGGGGTCCCGTTCCCGTATTCTTTCTTCCTTTCAGCCGTCTCTCTCTCCGACTCTCTCCCCTCGTCGCCCTCGAATTAGTCAGAGGGGTATTTTAATCGAGGCGGCGGCGGTTAATGCGACCTTCCGCGGCCTCCGCGCCGTCCGGTAATGAAAGCAGCCACCGCGCGGCCGGTCGGTTACGTTAATGGCCGCAATTTGTAACCGGGGCGAGGTCAATTAATAAAGACATCAGGTCATTAATTTAATTGCGAGTGCTGCATCGCGCTGCGCGACGCCGCTCGTCGCCGCGAGACTCGCCGTCGAGGAACGTACTCTCCCCACCTTCCTTCGTTCTTTCATTCCCGCGTCGTCTTTCCTTATCTTCCCCCTCGCATCGCCCTTTGCGTCCTGCACGACGATTTATTAACCTGCACTGTAATTCATTAATTGCGAAATTCCGTCGTCGCGCGCGGATACGAAAGGTCGCGGCTATTAAAGGTCCACGCGAGGTCGACGAGGTGCCGATCGCCGCGGGTCGAATTATCGCTTTATCTCGACGAAAACGTGTACGACGCTAAGTGATCGGTCGATCCATCGGAGATGATGAGAGACGGCTTATTCTTCTGCGAAAATTACGGTGCGAGCTACGACGAGGTTTAGACATCGCGTCGACCCGTGAGAGCATCCGCCGACTTTTCAGTCAGATCGGGGTTGCTGCGATCAGATAGTGATATTTTTAAGCGGAGTCTGTGTGAATACTTCGGGAAATAGGTATCCCGAGACAAGAAAGTACCGCGGATTACCACCTACTGAGCAGAGTTGGATTGATGGATAGATGTTAATGCGATCCGGGACACGTCGCCTTAAGCGGTCAGCAAGGAATAATGACAGATATGTATAACTGACACAAAAAAGGATATTGCAGTAATAACATTCCCAAGTAAACCAAATAATAGCATAAAATCAATAAACGTTATGTCACTATTAAATAATTTATCATTCAAATTACGTGTTACGCAGCAGATGCTGAAGTAGGTTTCCTTTGAATTGCATAAATTTTGTTGTATGGATAAAACAATGTATTATCCAGATGTTCTCGATATAATTCTGTATACAATATTTTATTTAATGACATTTTATATGAATTCTATTCTATAATAATGGATATTCTAATCTGCGTAATAATTTTGCGCAAAAATTGCGGTTAATTATTTTTGAAAATGTCATCTCATTTCAAAGGAAAAGAAATACAGAATAATATCTTCATCCTTCGCGAATAAGCTTTCTCCCACGTTTAAATCTTCATTACATACTTGTCGTGAGACGCTACCGCGTGTCTTTTGACACGCTTTCGCTATACTTCATTCTGCACAAGAGCAGGAACTCAGTCGCGGCTCAATGGCAGTCTCAAATAAATAAACTATTGGTACCTAATCAAAGTCGCTCGCGAGACGAGATCAAAGCGACCTCAATCTGCAGGCACAATAAATCGGTCGTTAAGGATAGAAAGCTTCCATTCTTCCTCTCCCACCCGGAATACCCGACTTGCGTTCCGCGTTACTCCCTCGGGCACGCGGAGAGTATTCAAGACACTGTCCGGCTTTGTTATCGGCGTCCGCGAGTTTCAATTGCGAATCATGGTACGTAATCAACGCGCGCGGAGACTCGCCGGAGCTATTAGCTAGGTGCCTTTCACGGCGCGGCGCGTCGACCACCGTTCGCGTTCGCCCGCCTCGTCTCTTGTATAAATCAGCCGGATATCAACGAGCGGAAGAGAAACAACGAGACAGAGGGATATTGTGAGAGGGCCGCGTGGATTATCCTGCATTATCGAGATACCTTGCCCGGTTAACTAACGGTCGCGATTGCCTTCTTTCAACGGTCGACGGTTACTGTCGGTCTCTCCTATCACCGGTATTCCTTCCCTTCAACACCCGTTTTCTCCGCTATCGAATCCTTTTTTTTTCTTTTCTCTCTTCCTTTTCTCCGGCGACTATCCGGGTTTCTTCCCGACCCTACCGCGCGTCCTTCTTGCCGGTAATCATCGAGAAATTGTATTCCTGTTGATGACTGGCGGGTGATTACACGGCGGTCGGCCGTTGCGCGCGAGTTTGCGGATCACCCATACGACAGCTAATTGAAAGCGGACGTGAATCGGCACGGACGGACAATCCCGCCGCCAGCTGATCGTAGATAGTCTTGCTCCGCTGATTCTCCGCCTTTAGGATGTTCCTTTAAACGATCGCTGTTCCTATTTTCCCGACGGCGAGTCAACCTTTTCCTTTTCGCGAGCTCCCAATTTTTTGCCAGACGGGAAAAGTGACGGTGGTTCTTGTTTTTAGCGCGACCACGATAAATACGTGTAGTACATCGTAAGATAATTAAAATCGCCTTTCACGGTTCGTTATTTATTATGCTCGATATTATACCAGAGAGTGGTATGTTTTTATTACACTGTTAAAATTATAGGAGAAGGTATTAATCCATATTTTTATTGTATACGCAAAAGACTCATTTCCGAACTATTAAACCCATATTCCTGAAGAATGGAAAAAATTTTGCAATATGTTCTTTGTAACACAGAGTCTATATTTTTTTAAAATATAGATTTAAGAGGATTTAGGAATAAATTTTTTATTTATTGATCATAAATGCCTGCGTGATTCTCACTTTCTATTGAGTAAACAGAATTCAGAATCAGTTAGCCACATTGAATATTAATTTTTGCAATAAGGATTATCTCGCTTAGCTCTTCCTTACGTCTGACAAACGCGCACTTCCTGCCTTACGAGTTTCAGTTTCAAGACCTTTCCTTCGAGAAGGAACAGCGAGTTTTCTCTCCGACGCCTATACAGGATGCGCAACGCATCGTGCGTTGATATGCACGGAATATAAGATCCACCTCACGCATTCTCATGCATTCCGTCACGTCGTTGTTGGGGGAGGAATCGCCGTGAGGAAAGTCTGACGGTATTTCTAATCACTTTTCCAGCCTCCGCTCTTTGTAAGCCGTCTTCCGATCTCTCGAGAGAATTGCAGCGACCTTCGTATTTTTCCCTTCAATTTGATGTCGTCCAATGACGCGCGTATGCCTGTCATTTCTGATAGAAATTAACCGCCTGAATACGTGGGTCGTTAGTGTCCGAGCCAACTCACGTCTTTCCTTCGTTAGTGTTCAGAATTCATTAAAAATAAAATATTTAATAAATAATTTTTATCAAAATGACTATAAAATCATTAACTACAATGTAGATAGATGTTCCATGAATTTTTTTAGATTTTTTAAAATACTTTAAAGTGAGGAAAATAGCGTCGGACGCAAAAGACCCACGTATTCAGTGGAAAGGTGTCGAAGAAACGTATTCAGTCGGAGGGTTAAAGGCTAATCTACAATGTGCTCGTTGCTTCCTGTATCTTGCTTTTTGCATTTTGTCAATTTTTGGTTATGTTGCGTAATGCGATGTTTGTTCATTCTGTCACCCAAGATAAAAGTTGACGAACTTCGAAAGAGACGAGAAACACGTGACAAGAAACACGATTGTCGGTAAAACAATGCGTGGAAAAGCAAAGAAGTAAGAGGCAAAGAGCAAGAAACGGGAAGCAAAGAGCACATTGTAGATTAGCCTTAAGTCTCAATGGCGATCATAAAAACACTGGTACTGAAAAGAATGCTTTGCACCTTCGAAGGTATCAAGTTTACAGTCGCATAGCTGTACCCGGCTCGCATTTACTCAGCGTAATTTTATGCGAGAGATTAATGAGACTTTAATTGTGCGTAATCAGTATTGCGACGCGCGTAATGGCCGTCATTAGATTACTTCGCCAACAGCGGCGGGACAATTATAAATTTTTTAGCTCCCGCAAGATGTTACCGGACGGCCGGTGGCTTCCCGCGCGGTCTGATAACTTCCAGTTTTATCGATCTTTCCGTTCGCGATGCGAGCCACTGCCGAGATACACACCGGCGAGACCTGTTTCCCGCCGATGAAAAGTTACCGGATCGTTCCGCGTGCCCCCGACGACGAGACCCCTGTTGATTTTCCAGATGAGACCAGTCTCCGGGGAGACCGGCCAGGGGGTTGGGGCACGCCGGGAATAACCACGCCAACATCGGCGGCCGACAAATTAATGCTTCGAGGTATGCCCGTCGCACTTTCCGGATGGAGCAATTAACGAGGCTTCGACAATTATACACGTATAAATACCTTCTTACGCGGATTAAACACGCATCGCTCGGCTCGATATTCCAATAAAGACTTTTGCCGTCCGACGAGTTTTCGACGGGAGGATAACCGAGAGCTTCAGAGCGGAATTTACGAAGTCATATAAAGAGATAGCGGGTTCTACCTACGGCGAGGAACGGTGGGAAAACGCACGAGAGCCGATATAATTCTCGACTGAAATAAGAAATGTTCTTTTTAGTCGTTATATAACTATCCACTCTTAGTTTGTTACTGAAATATGGTTCGCTTATGAGACGTGATCATCATATGATGATCATACTTGGTTTAATAAAGATTGCGACGTCGTTACAGCAAAATAAGGATCTTTTTGCTCAGAACTCTTATTCTGGTTTCCAAAAATGGATGCAAGACTTAGCGCGATGGGTTTCTTCCGAGCTTGTCATCGTGTCGTATCCCCATATTCCGAAATCACGTCGCCGGCACTCCGCGTGTCGCCTCCGGGTGTCTTGTCTACTCCCCGAGCGATAGGAAGAAGCAATGACGGCGGAAACGGGGAACGAGGCGCCATGAATGCCACTTAGAGGATTATTAACGATCCGGCGATGCTTAGCGCTCGACTGATGCTTTCAGGCGATTCGAAATTCCCATCTTGGGACGTCTTTAACGACTGCCACGCCGAGATTTATGCCGGGGTCCTCGGGTTCCGCGGCCGGTGCTCAAAGTCGTCGGAGCGAGTGGGCGGGCGTAATCGTTGTCCGCGCGGACCCCTCGCGCGGGGCCCACGACGTCCACGCGGGGGTCGACGGCGCGGCGTAAGGGTTATACGAGCTGCTGAGGGCGAAGACGTTCGCTTCTCTATGCTTGCGCTGGCAGGCGGATTTAGGTAGTAATAGCCGTCCATGTTTAATTAATATGAATACGCGCGCTCGGGTGGTTCCGCTTGCGTGGCTGCCACGCGTTTCGATTATTCCGATGCCGCTGGCATACGGAAGATCCGCTCGATAATCCTATCAAACGCTTCTTAGTGAATTGCTGCCGCAGGGTTTTCTCAATTGACGCTCTGCGCCTTTATACGGCCGCATATATTTAAAATTGTTTTATTGTAGGGACGATTATTTCTTGGAATTTATATGCGATTAAATGAAAATTAAATGATTGAATGCAATTTAATCAATTCAATGTTCGAGAAATCTTTAAATGCTACCTTTTCTCACGAGTTACACTGAAAAAATTGTATTCTCTTCTAAAATAAGCGCCAAGAGGATCTTCTTAGTTTAAGAGGAGAATCTTAACATGTAAGAATGTCTCCTCTTAGTTTAAGAGGAGAATCTTAACATGTAAGAATATTCTTACATGTTAAGAATATCTCTTTAGAGGATATACTGTTTAACAGATTCTCCTCTTAAACTAAGAAGATCTTCTTGGTACTTATTTTAGAGTAGAATAGAATTTTTTCGGTAACGCATACTTTGTATATACATCTCTTGTGTTATTTTTTATTTCATGATATTTTTTTAGTCATAAGGAGTTACTTATTAAAAGATTCAATTTTTCTATATTCTGATTTATAGATGCACGTTAATTAATTATAATTTCGCTATAGAAATCACTACAAATACATCGTGTGGTTTAACCATACCGTACAAAATACCTAAAATTAATAATGAGGCGAAGCACACACGGAAATCTGAGAAACGCTTATATCATCTCAAGCGGCCTCTGTCATCAGATGATCTTGAAGATTATACGGTACTGAAGACGAGATCTTCTGCACTGAAAGAAAGGCTTGGTTATAAAAATCCAGGCTTGGTTAATGTTACCAAGCATCTTAGTGAAATAGTTTCAACTAAACGTATAATAAGTATTACATAATTTAGTTGGCTCAACTAAACAAAATTTGCTCTTTTATAATTATTACAAAATGTTTTGTTATTATTATTATAATCGGTAATAATAATCAACTATTTCAAAAAAAGTATTACTAAATGCATCTCACAAGTTTACCAAGAATTTTTTTTTCAGTGTGTATCCCAGTTTGCTGAAATCCTGTGACTATCTCGCGTTTGCGTGGCAAGTCGCGAAGGAAGAAAATATAAAGATTGCACTGTTAAAAAAATCTGTATTAAAAATAATATAAAAATAGGAAGTTTTTATGCAGATACCGTA